>BLKR01009906.1:0-79794 GCA_011170035.1 Teleogryllus occipitalis | reverse complement strand
TATATATAGTTTTGCGGGTTTCTTACATTCATCTCATTATTGTAACATTGAATTTCTAAACTAAGTATTGTGCATTTATGTAGTGTTTCCACGGTGATGGGCATTATTTCATTCGAAAGCGAGATTGTCTAAATAAAATATCTAAATATTGCAAGCCCTATCAAGGAGAACATATCTTTCATTGCTTTCATAATTCATGATTCCATTGTTTTGATTTGACTTCAAAGCCTAGTGTTTCTTGAAATATCAAGACAAAACCATCGATACCACATGTATAAAGGCTTAAAGGCTATAAAGATGTTTAGGCTATAAAGACGAGTAAAGAAATCCACAATAGACCAACAAAGTTTCCACTTAAATTATCCCCTTTTTGTATTATGCAGTCTGGTAAAAATGATGAGTTTTCGTTTGGGCTCCGCATGAACGAAACATTATTGGAATTGGCTCATACTTTAGAAGACAATTTTTATGCTGGTATTTTTTATGCTCTAGTGTTCTTAACTGGTGTTTCCTGGTCCACTATGTTGAACCCTTGAATCCAGTGTGTCAAAGGAAGTTATTTACTATATCTAGGTATAAGATTTATCCACTTTTCGATATCAGGTCCACAGAATACGAAATTTTCTTACGAAAAATCGCCTTTTTCCGCTGCAGTATTCTAATTCTTGCTCTTTACTACGTAAGTACGTGTACATGAGAAAGTAAAAATTAAAATTTGTTTTATTACATAAGCTTCTCTAACACCATAAAAATTATCCAGTAATGAGAGTAATTAATTTCAATCATTTGTAGTATCAATGAATGAAGCACATGTTTTTTCAACTGTAACTTGTAATTTTTTTTAGAAGGAGGAAGAATTAAAATGTGTGTGAAATTTTGTTTCTGTTATTTTATGTTACGTTTTACGGCCCCCCAAAAGATGTTAGATCATTGTTTAAATGATACTGGCTTCTCTGGACCAACCTGAGAAATCCGAATATTATCGCAATATCAAATAAATTCCTGGCCTTCACATTCCATTTCGCCCGGGCTTCCCCAACCATCGCCTATCCCGTTCGCTGCTTGAAGTGGTCAAGAGCTGAATTATAACCAACTTGGCGGGGGCGCTCATCCACCGCGTTCGCAGGCGCCCCGCAATCCTCCACTCGGCGCATGTTATTGGAGCGAATCCTGCGGCTTCGGTGTGCGGGCGCTGGAGCCGGTGTAGGAGTGCACCCTGCGTGATCGATGCGTGAAGTATTTATTCACATTTGTCTACTACCACGCCGTAAGCTTTGGTCGGAACGAAACAAGTTAACAACGCAACTATCAAACACTGCAAACATTTGCGAAACCGCGCAAGAGCCACCATTTGATCGGTGCATGCCTGTTTACACTGGGAGCCGGACTGCATTGGGAAGTGGTTTCTCCGGGAGTTGGTGCGGGAAGTTAGTATACATCCGCTACGTTCTTCCGGGTTCGTTTTTCCCAAGTTCCGTTTGTTTCAACTTTTTGACGTAGTAGGATATTTGAGGCGATCGGATGAGATTAGGCAGTGATGATTATGCTTTAACGCAGTGATCATAATGAACGTAGAATGAAAAGTGATCAAACTATGATAAATTTATACATAAGTATGCGATGGTGTTTACAGTTTGTAGGAGAATGATGTCGCTGTGTAATCAAAATACAACTACTTCGTTGTACAATACAAGCACACATGTACTCGTACTTGTACATAAGTACCTACGAGTATTTTTGTACTTCTTGGCACCTAGGTCAACGGCCGTTATAGAAGTATTGGAAATAGTTTCTCCATCTAGTCGTCTTGACATTTCTCTAGCCAGCTGTAACTGGACCAGTATGTTACTAGTATGTTACACAAGAGAGAAATGCTTATTTCACTTATGCACCGTAAGTTACATAACATTTATCTCAAGGGTGGTTACTACAATAGTAAAAAT
Source organism: Teleogryllus occipitalis (assembly GCA_011170035.1). Classification (NCBI taxonomy): domain Eukaryota; kingdom Metazoa; phylum Arthropoda; class Insecta; order Orthoptera; family Gryllidae; genus Teleogryllus; species Teleogryllus occipitalis. The sequence goes on along the minus strand of BLKR01009906.1, from coordinate 77,851 downwards.
TGACGTGTTTAGATCGTCCCCGCAAATTTCCTCTGCTCAAATTTAGACATCTGGGTTTGTGCCATCCGATAACATATTTACTGTGCGAGAACGTAACTGAATATTTAATTTATGAAATAATTTATTTGGTAGTACGCTATCGTGTTTTTTTTCCTACTTCTGTAATGAAACTTGACTCAGATGGTGCAATCCCCTACTCGCATCCAAATCGCCTGTTTAAATTTACGAACATTCATTTTCCCTTACATCCTAGTTAAGCGCCAACCTACACTGGTGTATGCAGACACCTGAGTAAAACGTGCTTTTTTTTCTCTGCTACCCCGTCGCCACAAGTAAGCTACGGTATGCAGTACAGTAACATTACATTCCCCTCGATGTAAAAAAAAAAAAGTTTGTAAGTTTCGAAGAAAAGGGGAACGAGTTCGACGCGCCCTCATCCTCCCCCCATGGCGTGCGCGCGCCTGCGTATCGGCCGAAGCATCGCCACCTCTCGAACGAGGGGCAAGGGCGAAGAGGGCGAGGGCTCCTGGAAGCCGAGGTGGCCGAGGCCTACGAGGAGGGCGGTTCGTTGTTATAGAACGGTTTTCCTAAGGATGCACCAAAGTGACAGTTCGCGAAAACAAGTGAACATCACACGTATAGAACGATTTTCCTAAGGATGAGCCAAAGTGACAGTTCGCGAAAACAAGTGAACATCACATGTATAGAACGATTTTCCTAAGGATGAGCCAAAGTGACAGTTCGCGAAAACAAGTGAATATCACACGTATAGAACGATTTTCCTAAGGATGAGCCAAAGTGACAGTTCGCGAAAACGAGTAAACATCACATGTATTTCAGGGAAGTATCCCTCCGCCGCGACAGCTGTTCAGCCACTCCCCTTCGTAAAGTGCTAATGGCTCCTGTGAAAACATCCCTATAAAGAAGTCTTAAGAGTTTCGCTGAGGTATATGCATGTACGCGAGTCCGGGAAATATTTGAATTTAATTACGTATCTGGAAAATCTCTTGACATGCTCTCACAATCAGTAAAAGAAAACTGTTACGAATGTAAATAGAAAGCTCTCAATCACAGCTCGCTCCACAAGAGCACAAAGGCCGGAAACACGTGCATCGGTACGCATGTCGCATTCAAGTCTGGGTTTTAAAATAAACATAATATTTATAACACGAAAAGTAAATTTAATGTAATATTTATACAAAAAAAGAATTTTTACACATAACACTGCACTTCCCAATTTCAATTATTTCTCGTGGCGCACTATATTTTTGTCGGACGAGGACGTCACAAAAGGAAGCGTCGAAGCCATTTACAAGTTAGCCAACTGCAAACGAACGAATCCGGGAAGGAATTGTAATGGGCTCAAAGGCACGACGACCATAGAGCCTTCAGTTATGTTGCCAGCACTAGCTGTCACTTTTGCTCATCCGTAGGAAAATCGCTCTATACCGTCGGCGCTCGACGCGTGTCAACCACTTGCTTGGGAGTCGCGATCTAAGGAGATGTCAAGAGGAGGAGGCTGGTGGGAGTAATAAGGGTAAAACATTCCGGGAGTTGGGCATTAAGTCAACGGGAACGCTAAATTTAATTCTGCATCCAATAGAGACTCCAGGCCCTAACATTAAAACATTTCTTTTCATTGATCTTGATTCATTAACTGCAGTATGTTTTGTAGGAAACCGTTCTAGTTGTTCCTCTCGTCCCTAGAAGACGAAAAAAATATTATTAATTAATTTAGAAATATTACCTAAACCTGAAACCGGTACCGAATGTCAGATAACATGTTAAGCCATTACTACTTTTTACTTTCTCGTATACATACGTATATACGGAGTAATATATACGTAGTATAGAGAAAGTTATGTAATGCTGCGGAAAATCGATTTCGAGATTTCAACGGAAATACACGTTTTGGGGCCCCCCTGATACCGAAAAAGTGTTGGTCCTTTTCTGCTGAATTCTAATGTTCCTTTCCCTCTCTTAACAGAAACATAGTAAAATACAATTTTTAATGTTAATTTTAAATGTGTTTAAAGTACTACTTTTATGACACTTTACGTGAGAAAACGAGTTTGAAGATACGTCTAATTTTTATTAATTTATTAAGATTAATTTATTTTTTTCAAAGCTACTTGTGATGTTTTACGTGCGCTCTATGTCCATGGTCTAGTTTTTTATGCGCTTGCGGCGGTCAATGGGCTTTACCTCGAACCCTCCACGGCTAGCGTGTCTGTCACTTGCATGGTGACGTGATTAGGTTATCTACACGTACTCTACATATTTGGTATTGACCCACCGACGTGAAGGTAATTTGAATGTTGTTCGAGTGAATAATAATAGAATGGTTGGAGATTTCGACGTTCAAATAATTGGCTGATGAGTGTCCCTCCATAAAGCACGTAATACACAGCGAAAAAAAGGCAAATAATAACAACAAACAAAACAAACACCTTTTGCGAAGGACTTTTTGCCGAATGTTCTGTTGCACGACATGCGGAATTGCGTGTTAATGAGCTAGTCTCCTGTAATATTGGTTTCCCTGTTTTACTCGTTTTACCTATCACTGTCTCCAGACGCCCCATCCCTAGCTGAGACATCATATCTTTCTAAGTGCATCCACATTCCATGACAGTGCCTACATAGGTTGTTTTTTTTTTCTTCAGTAACTTAGTGGTAAGAGAAACTGGGCTTAAACTAAGAGTTTCGGGATCATTACAAATGCTTGAAACAGTTACGTGTAATAAATAAATAAATAAATAAATACTAGTAAAATCAATACAATTGAGATTACAAAACATGACGATATTCCGCTCCCAGTGCTCGGTAGACGAGCGAGACGCAAAGACGCTGCGCCATGCCCAACCCAGGAGTTTTTACAGCGGTGTCATCAGCACTGTGAGTCATCCGGTCGAATGTGTGCAACGCAGTATGCGCGAAGATCGCCGGAGTCCCATTGCGGCATATCTGGAATGGTATAAGACTATGGTAGTTGGCTGAGTCAAGTATTGATAATGTTGTTTTCAGTTTTGATTTTACACTTTTCAAATGTTCTATTAAAATGTTACGAGCGAGAATATCTACATTAAATTCTCACCTAGATGTTAGGCAAGAATACGTAGTATATTATTCATTTAGAAGTAAACGTTTCAAATGATCATTGTTTCGAATAATGCCGATTGTGTTATAGATTATTTTTGTGTGTGTGATTATTACTTTGACATTTTATTTCATAGATCGTAATATTTCTGTTGGGTTACATTCTGTGTCAAAAACAATTTTCTCCAATTTCGGACAATGACAAACTGAAATAAATAATCTGAGAAGTATCAAATCTGAAACCCTAGTTTCATCAAAACATTTGCGGAAACGGATGTGTATGTACGGAAATATTATATATTGCAGTACTATATACATTATACAGCCGAAGCTCGTTTCGGGATAATTCGCGATTTAACCGGGTATTGTCCACATTTGTATGTGCAACGCCTAATTTTCAACAGATTTTAATTTCCAAGTACTTTTTCCGAACAGCCAAGGCACCTCTCGCCCGGACAATACCTTATTTTTAGCTCGAGGGGCTAATCCCAACATTAATCGAAAGATTTCATGGTCATTCATACAGCTTGATGCAAACTGCCTGACTAATATGTGAATTAACCAAATTTTCCTAACATTGGCCTTATTAGACCTTTCGCTGTGACATATACATTTTTTTCTACTTTAGGGATAACCATCTAAGACCGAAGATAAAGTACAGCTTTTATCATCTTAAGCATTTTAATGTAACATTTGTAAAATATAAAATAAAAACAGACGAAATTTATTTTCTCTTGCTTTTTGTCTTCGTACTGAATGTAATGAATGCACTGAGTTCGTTAGGGGAGTATTTCAAACTTTGATTTGTTTTGTCTTTGCTGGAGCATGTTACGTAATTGCAGTGTGATTTTGTATTAATCTCTGCGAGCATTTACGTAGTGTCCGAACCAGTTGCAGATTGCGCCGAAAATATGATTGCATTTGACGTGTCTCATTACTTCCATAAGGTAGGCGATCGCTCATCATTTTAACTGGTCGTGTTGTAAACATTTCTGAATATTGCACGGACACGAGCAAGTGACAATTTGATTGTAAATCGCTCAATTGAGAAATCCTCTGACACATCGTGCGTTTGTGTGGTTTACGCTCATTTTTGTCGTTAAATGACAATTGGAGTTTAAGTTAAAAATTAGAAATGGACACTAATAAAAATCAACACCTTTGGAAAAGCGAGAATAATCAGTTATAGGAAAGACTTTTCCAAAAATGTGAGTAAATTTTGTGGCACAAATTGAGTCAGGATTGTATTAAACAATATTTTCATTTTTTTATTTTAGTGTAAACATGCCAAATTTTTTTGTAACACGTTTTTGAATTTGGTGATTCTCTTTCGTTGTCTCTTCTGTTAATCTTTTAATACACGATATGCAAATGCTATCTTTTAGAATATTGCATTGAAAAAACGGGAAATATATATAAATGGTGAAAAACATTTTTCTTTACGAAATTTTCTATTAGAGCTGAGTGTTTAGGAAGCGAATACCGATTCACGGCCGTCTTCATTTATTCCAACTACTGGAAATAATCAGAGATTTATGTTCAATTATCGTGCACGAAACAATTCGATATGGGGAGTGATTCCAATTGATTCCTGCGAATTACATCAATGAGAAATCCTCCATACTAGCTGATACTTCATACCAAATTCCTTTGTTCATGTCGCGAAACAAACTGATGCAGTTTTGCAGGAACTACCAAGATCAACCTCATGAATTTATTACGAATTATAATTAAAATGTTTTCAACATAGGCCGCGAAGTGCAAGTCTGCTAAATCGGCGTCCGAGTCGCTCAATCCACCCGAATTCCTGAGGCACAGGAGTGAACTTCCAATAAAATGCGAAAATTCTGGAAGGTGACATCGAAAGGAATACTGGAGTTTAAATCTTCGCATTCCACCACGATCATCAATCGTTTAATTTGAGCATCACATTTAAATTTTCAATTGAATTGAAATTTCAATCCCAAATTCAAATATAATAATTAAGTTTATGTTGTAATTATTTCCATTGCGAGGGAAGCGACCGCACAACTGCATCCGACGCAGCGCCGAGTGTGGGAGCGTTAAATGCCGTGCGTGGTCGGTGGCCGAGGTGAGTCGTCGGCGGCGGTGGCGGCGGCGGCAGCTGCTGGAGGCCGTTGACCCTGGGAGCTCGAACGGGATGCGCGCCGCCCCCGCCACTGTCTCCTCGGCAGCTCCCGCCCGCGCCGCCACCCATGCCGCTGTCCCCGCCATTGTCCCTGCGCGTGACCCCTCACCTGCCCCCGCGACCGCCCGCTCCGTCGTCCCCGCCCCGGCCGCCGCCCATCGCTCGCACCGTCGTCGCCGTCCCTGCCGTCGCCGGACGTTGTTCCTGTCACTGTCGTTTCCCTCGCCTGATGGCATCTTTGCCGACTCGCGCGCGCCGGTCCCGATGACTGCACCCCCCCAGCCCACTCCGTCAGAGAAAGGTTCTGTTTATGTGTCGACTGACGTCATTCATGGTGCAAGTGTAATGAGATGACATAACACTTTCACAAGTTTTATCTGCCGTTCATACTTTAATTAAAAAAAAAATGCAGTTATTACTTTTAGTATTTCATACTTCTGCCGAACTTCTCTCGTCGGGCGTTGGTGTCGTGATTACCGAGACCAGAAACAGGAGAAAACGCTTTAATTTATTGTTATTTCGTTAATTTATTGTATTTTCCGTTCAGTAATATTACACAGGTTTAAATAGTCACGCACACAGGCTTATTTGTTACGTATTCATTGTGTTACGTATTCGTAGAGTCGACTAGTGTGTACAAATGGAGGCGTCAGGAACTATTTAGAACATGAAAGATTGATAAAAGAGAAATTTGGAAGTAAAGGAAGTAAAACACTATATAAACAAAGTTCTCATTGTATCTTGCGTCACAATAATTGCTACATTACTATCTTGTGATGTGTACGATCTTATCAGTACAAACATTTGACCAATATAATGTTCTCTATTCAGACAACATTCGTTCTGCAAAATATGGGTCAAGGCCATCTTCGGCTAAGGAACGCTTCTGAAGAGACTGCTCAACTATGCGCCTCCTTAAGGGGTCCGGTACGTGTGTGGGCGAGAGGTTAAATTGGTATTCAAAACTATTATCTGGTTAAGGGATACGAAGTTCTCTGCTACAACGCACCTGCATCCCGTAGATAAAAGAGTTTCACTTTGCATTCAGTAATCTCACGCTCAGGTTTGAAGTCCGCACGTGGCTGTTTGTTGACAGTTTTCTTATGCAGCAGTACTCTTATGAGTTGCGCTCTACCTCTTCATCGGATACCCAGTGATACCTGAGAACTATATTATCTCTGCTGTGTATAACTAACTGTTATTAATATTAGTTTTTATATCGGTTTAGTGTTCCCATCCCATTGGGAGAAACCAAAAGAACTCTAGATTTGAAGACAGGTAACTACTTCATTGATGATTCGGTTTGAATCAAGACTCTCAAATGAACACAACTTGTTGCGGTTCGTCGTCGATTCATTTGCCAAACCCCTTGAAACAAGGAACTTTTATAGCATCGCTACTTATGAACTTGGAGAGACTGCACTTTAGCAGAGTAAGTGACTGCGCTATTAAATACTGAATGAGGTAGGTATTGTTTTAATTTGGATCGTGATGTGCAGTGACAAACCATGTATTCAATCAGAATGTCCAGACCAATGGATATATGAACATATATGATTACCAGGAGAATAGAGTATCATATGGTTCCGAAATCTTGTTGCCTAAAATCTGACAGAAACGTGCTCTTAGTGATCAGGGAACTAGCTTACCTGTGGGGTGTGACTTTCATCAAGGAACTTAAGCTTACGTTTGGGAAGTGACTTCCATAACTTTGGCATTATTCTAAAAGAGATTTGAAGATATCCATGTGACGGTTGAGGACGGAACTTTTAAGTTAGTTAAACATATACCAAACTATGGATATTGCAGAGAAAATGGAGATCTTTCTCAATTATTCGTCATTGTTTTCTCTCGTATGTTCCTCATCCTTAAAAAGAATAGGAATGAAAGAAAATGCATGGGTAGACGTTTGTAATAATTTCTTCCGCATTCTTTTTTACGCAGGAGAAAATGTATTTTCTTCTCTTCTTCAATCATATTTGTTTTACATTAAATTGTTACCGTTGTATTTGCAAATGATATAATGACTTATTAATTGAATCCATTTCATTTTGCAATACTTATCTGGATAATAATTTAATCATGGTCGTATTCATGAAACAAACATGAATAGAATGGAATCAGTGTTGTGCTGCCACACTTGATTGTCGATTCCAAATCTATATAGTTGGGTGAGATTTATTTCTACATAGTTTAGTAATTAAAGTGTAATCGTAATTCTTTGAATTTTTCCCTATATGAATTGTTTATATGGCATTAATTTTAATTATTACTTATTAAATCTTAAGTTTGTCTAATTATTGCAATAAAGTTACTGCAGGACCTAATCCAATTATTTTCTTTTTTGTTTAGTTAACTAAATATGCCCTATCAATTCCTTGAAAAATCGTTATTTATTATCACTATATTAATTGCACGTGCAATTAAAACTCCAATCAGAATTCAGAAGAATGATCAAAATCGTCTAATTAAGGCTCTATAACACAGACGTGGTCTTGGCATATCCATTCGGCCATGAAACATGAACAAAAATGTACAATTGGTAAAGATATACTTGAATTTCTCAAAATGTAAATTCCTCTTAAATCAAAAGTAAAAAATATTGAACGTTATGGGGTGAAGGGGTATAATTGCATTTGTAGTAAATAAGAAAACTCGCTCCTATCGTCGCTCGTTTTCGTGAACATACCACTCATGCAATTATACTCCTCTTTATCCACTCGTTTCGTTAATTACTGTAATGCAATATCTAGCTGATAGCCAATAGAATTAAATAATTCTCAGCGTTTTCTCGTAAATTATATGCGGCAAATTATAAGCAGTGTTTATTTAATATGAACAGTGATATATAAGAGCTAGAATTTAATATAATAGCGTTAATCTCAAAAACGTTATCCTCTTTTCGTAAAACAGTGCGTCTCAAAGCCAGGCGTCGATTGGCTTTCTTCCGACGAATCGTGCTGAGCCAGACCTCATTGTCTCACCTCGGGCGTAAAATTGATGTTGTTGAGAGTGGCGGGGTATCCCGGCGCGGCTGGGCGAGGAAGAGCGATGCCCCGTCAAATTATGGAACTGGTTTCGTGGGCGTGACGGACGCGCGGGTGGCAGCGGGACAGACATCGGGCGTCTGTCTCCTGAGCGATGGATGCGTCGGGAGACGGAAAAAGAAGACTGGCGCCGTGGAAAGGGTGTTTTGATGCGGGAGTGAACGGCTGGGTGCTGTCCGTGGCCTTTCCTTCATGCCCTTCTTCGCAACCTTGTTTCATCTTTTCAGTGTCTAATGTTATGACGCTAGAATCAAGTCCCAACAATTCAGGCCCATTCATTAACTTTCGCAATATTTTTTGATTTTATAGTTAATCTTACAGAGGCATTTCTGTAGCTGCAATAAAATATTATTTTTAGTTTTAAATATGTTTTAATGTTGTTTTTTTTTTTAATAAGTTTCTACCTTTTAAGTTTGAAAATAGAAAAAAAATTATATATTTTTACCATAACACATTATTTATAATAATTAATTCTGTCAGTTGTAACTGCATGTTCATAATAAATAAATAAATAAATAAAAATGGGAATGTTATTTTTCATGAAGGGAATGAAGGAAATCTGCCGATATCTACTATCAATTCATGTAGTGATATATTCAGCAGGATACAATTAATTCATTTGGTTAAGAAATGCTTTTTCTTGAACGATTTGATGCTCTATCTCGGAATTGCATAAATCATGCTTTGGGCTCTGGTTTCTTCCTGTTTTCGTTCTCCTTCCGTGCTGGCCCACTTTCGTAGCGCTGCGCCCTGGAGCGTGTTCCCGCCTGCACCCCTCGCAGCCCCTGAGCGCCCCTTGCTCGCGGCGCCTCAGGGGAAGCGTGCCTCCCCCCTCCCCCGGCGCGGAATCAGGACGCCATTTTTCTCGCGCGATTTGACCTGCAACGCGGCACCCGCCCTCAGCCTCGAACCCCCAGCGCTCCGAGGCTCCCCGCCTCCCACGGCGCCCTCTGCACCTCATATTCCGCTTCCGGCGAACGGAACATTGCATTACCTCCATTACTTTGTTCGTCATCGTCAGTCTCATCCCTTGAGTTCGCTCTGCTCCTTTTGTTGCATTTTTCTGGGGTTCCGTTTTTTGCCTCTGTGTACCTGCTAATATGATGTCCATCTAATCATCCATAGGACTGTGTTCACTGTTATATGTTTGTTTTTCTAGCTCACTTCTGATCTTTGCAGAAAATGTAAATCACTTCCTGACTATATATCTGTATTATTTGTCGGTGTTCGAGATTATTTTTTGGCCTGTCCGTCCGCTCGTCCGCTCGCCCGTCCGCCCGTCCGCCCGTCCGCCCGTCCGCCCGTCCGCCCGTCCGCCCGTCCGCCCGTCCGCCCGTCCGCCCGTCCGCCCGTCCGCCCGTCCGCCCGTCCGCCCGTCCGCCCGTCCGCCCGTCCGCCCGTCCGCCCGTCCGCCTGTCCGCCCGTCCGCCCGTCCGCCCGTCCGCCCGTCCGCCCGTCCGCCCGTCCGCCCGTCTGTCCGTCTGCCTGTTCAAGGCTCCGTCCGCCCGTCCGGCAAAGGTTCGTCCGCCCGCCTGTCCGTCCGCTCGTCTGCTCCGCTCGTCCGTCCGTCCGTCCGTCCGTCCGTCCGTCCGTCCGTCCGCTGTCCGCCCGCCCGCTTCGCTCGCTCGCTCGCCCGCCCGTCCGCCCGCCCGTCCGCCCGCCCGTCCGCCCGCCCGTCCGCCCACCCGTCCGTCCGCCCGCCCGTCCACCCGTCCGCCAATCCGCCCGTCCGCCCGTCCTCCCGTCTGTCCGCCTGTCTACTTGTTCTCCTGTTCGCCGTTTTTTCATGCCCTTTCTCTGCCTTACTCTACCCCTCTTCTTCGTTCCTGTGACTCCAGCTCGTGACCACTATATCTTTGCCCTCCCGCTCTTTCCTCGCAGCTTCCGCTTCCCAGTCATCTAATGTCGCCCTGGGCGCACTCTGTGCCGCCGTCGCCGCCGCCACTGCAGCCGCTGGGGGCCACAATTTCTCTCCATTGTGCGTCCGCGCCCATGGGCTGCAGGCGTGCTGCGCATTGCGAGTGTGGCGTCGCAGAACGTTCTGCTGCATCCCCTGCACGTTTGGCGCAGTCCTGCTGCATATCCGAGATGTGTCGTCATATTTTAGACTGCGCTCTGTTAAAAAAACAACAACAAAAAACGCACGACATCTTGGAGGGAAAGAGATTTTGTTCCGTCGGTGCATTGGATATTTCGTTCTAGTGCCTAAATAGTGTGTCGACGAAAAAAGGAGAAAAAGCCAGATTTTCCAAAGCGATGATTTCCTCTCTGATTTCAAGGAAGCCGGTGGACAATATTGGAATGATATCAAGTGCGAATACAAGAGACGTGCCATTTGCACATACAAGAGAGGTTCCACGTTTTCATTTACAGTATGCCTATATGAAAGCAGAAATTAAGAGTAATATCGGGGTTCGTTTCAGAAAATTATGAGTAATATCATAAAATAGTCATATTCATATTATGTGGGTGATGTTTCTTTATTTTCATGGCCGAAATTGAAAGTATTTTTGGTGTGACTATGACTCGGCAAAAAGAAATCATTTGATGCGATGAAAAAAACTACTTAACTAATAAAATATAAATATATTTTTATTTCATCTAAAAATATAATATTAAAAATGTTTGGTAATTCTGTTTGATCATGTTGTTTGCTATTTTACGGAATAATATTGCTTTTCGTAGAGAGGAAGTGAAATTAAGGATACACTGTATTCTATTTATTCATTTTTCTTTGAGAACTGGACAACTTACTTTCAAAATATATTTATTGTGGATACCGAAAATAGTCATTCTCTACGGGAGTTGTGTATGAAGAATGTTACCTCAGGAATCACCTATGCATTTACACGGTACGTGTATCCGAAAATGAAATGCACGGCTCAGATTTAGAATAGCAGTTGAACATCTTTACCTGAAAATCATATAATTGAATTAAATTTAGGGAATGGAATTAATTAAATTTAGAAATATTTTAATGAAATTAAGGGAATAATTTCTATCCATTTTGGGGGGGAAATTTTTGATTTTTTTAGACGCTTCATGCACTCACATGGTTGAAAATCGGCAAGGTGTCGAGATCGGCAAGTCCGATTCGGAAATATCTATTTTGGAAAAATTGTTAAACGGTGTGTGACAAATTATCTAAATTATTTCTACAGGTGGTGTGATATGGTGTGTGTTGATCATTTTTGGCATTCTCTTTTTTTTTTTTTTTTCTAATTAAAAGACATGTTTCAATTATTGAAGGTACTGTAGAGATAAAATAACAAGTGTTGAAAAGTTTTCTGGAGCCTAATTGAGGGCTACTTGAGTTCATCGTGTAGACTCGAAGCTCTCGACCTTCCGGGCCGGGAAATGGAGGTCAAGTACACAAACTTTCTATTGCTCCTTTCCAACCTCTTCTGGCGACTTTCCAACTTCCCGCGCAATTTTGCTGTCTGCCTCGCACAAATCTTTCAGTGCTCCGCGAGTGATGCGTCACCGTTAATTTAAGTACCGTGATGTTATTTTACGTGTTTATCTGGAAATGGACGATTCTTTTATGATCGCCATTAAACAAATGCGTAATTGACGAATGCAAAACCTTGAAGCTTTGCAAAGGATATCATCCGTGTCCATCGCGAATGTGACCGTTGTCATTTGTTCGTATGTGCAAGCGTTATCGGAAATTAATTTCATTCTCATAAATACTAATTTAATTTAATACACGTCGATCTACACCCTTGAATCACATACGCCTCTTGATATCACGGTATTGAAGACATATGTGTTAACACGTAGTTGTTATGTCAGATTAGATCAGCTAAATGATCTGGACGATATATATTGTACATTTCTCTGATTGGACAACTGTTTAAAAATAATATTTAGAAAGAACCAGAACTGGATGGTTTCTTTACATGTCCATAATTTATGTACAGTTGTATTTGCCGAATGTTCATTTAGAAAAAATTGCAAATAAAACAGATGCTAATATATATATATATATATATATATATATATATATATATATATTATAAAATATATATATTTCATAGCAATAGTGTAAGCATGTAGTTGCTACATGCTTTAGATTAGTCACATGATGCGAACGATTCTCCACGATCCTGTGCCCTACATATTGATAAACAGCAGTGAATAATTAAAGTTTTTTTGGCCTGGGAGTCATGGGTCATTTCTACGAAGTCCTTCTAACATTATTTTAATGGGTGATATTTCTCTTGTTTTCCTGCTTTGTTAACTCTGTGTTGTCCGGTGACGTCAGGACGACCATGGCATGGTTGAACGTGGCTGGGTTCGACGCGCGACCCGTTGCCTCATCGAGGGTGGCCGGGCGGCGTGGTTCGTCTCCCGGGGCGGGCGGGCGGGCGGGGCGGGCTCTTCGGTGTCATTTGTCATGTGCGCGACGCGCGGACAAACCCGCGCGGGACGAGCAGCCGCGCGCCGCGATTACCGCGCAGAATGGGTCGGAGGCATTCATCAAGAGGCTGCGTGGGAGGAGAGGGGCAGCGCCAGGGCAGGGCGATGACGCGTCCCCGAGGCGGCCTCCGTTGACACGTCGCCCCCTTCCGCCGCTGGGGCGCCTCTGTCGCTACTGGGATGCTGCCAGTGGCGCTACTTCCCCCGGCCGCGTTGACCACGCCTCCGTTCCCGGCACTACTCGTCCCCGTCGCTCTCCATCCCCATCGTTCCCCGTCCCCCTTGCTGCCCGTCGCCTCCGTTCCCTGTCGCTTCGTCCCCGCCGTGTTCATCCCCGCTGTCGCTCCCCTTCCTCGTTCCTTTGCAGCGTTATTCATCAAAATTACATCGTTAAATCATTTCATGTTAACTTTTTTATTAGTACTTTTCTCCTAATTTTGAGTTGTGTATGGCGACAATGTGTTTTATCACCGCATCATTAAGACTTAACATATAATATAAAGCATGTACTACAAGAATCTGTGATATCGTAGGCTTTCGCGGCCAGAGTCATGATCTGGGCTGTCCGGGTGACGCCGCGTCGAAGGTTGAGGTGCCGACGTTTCAACCGACATGTCGCGGTCCTCGTCAGGGCAGTACAGCACAAGCATCTGTAGCATACGGGATCGACTCATGCCTTATGAGCCTAAGCGTTCGATTTCAAACTCCATCCCTTTCAAATATGTTTTTCTTTGAGCTGTTTGTTAGAGTAGGGCCCAATACGCTGAATTAAGACAGAAAGACCTTTTCATTTAAACTTTTGAATTACAGAAAATGAAAGGAGTTTTTTGTTTCAAACCTCTCGACCTTTGTTTGGTTCGCAGGTTTTCAAGTGATGAGTGAAGTGATAGTTAGACAGATGTTGCGTTTTTATAAAATTGTTACACTGATACAGGTACCGGAGAGAAAATGCTCTTTTAGCGTTACAAATTTGATAATTATCTTCCTTCCTGTTCCACTTTTTCTTGGCTACTCAAGTATTGCTCATTTTAGTCGCATGTTCCGTGAATTCAACACACATGAAATACTCGGCACACAAGAGTATTGCGCTCCGAAAGGGACAATAAAAAGTAGAAAATCCTTTTACCTGTTTTTGATACCATTGATATGTTTTTAATTTAATCAATGTAAATACAATAATTTTATTATTTTTCCATAATTGTATTTTCTACTTTTATTACTTGATATGTTATTTGATACTGCGATGAGGTGATTACTTTGAAAATGGATACTATTTAATTGACCAGAAACGTAAATGTTCTCTATGCTTGCGTATTACATTGCCAACCCGTAGTACAGAGAAATCAGTGATTTTAGTTTACGCGAGGATCTGGGGTTTCCATGAAAATGGAATTAGTGGATGCTGTTACTCATTTTTCATCAGACGGTCCCTTATAATTAAAAGTCACTCAGCGGTATGACTAGTCCGCTGCAAACGATTGCGTTACCAAATCGACTTATTTGAAGGATGGGTGAGTGATTGTAATACAATGTGGATTTAATATACGTTTAAAAATTTGCTCTGAGTGAGGGACAACAACTTTTGTTAGGTGAATGAAGAGCGTTCTAAATACAATATGGGGAAATGTTTATTAATGCCTCATATAGAATGTTGTAGAGTCCTTTTTTATTTTACATATTTTTGGCATGTCCATTAATGATCCTCACCAGTCATAGAAGGAATTTGCAATATTTATTCAGTACTCCCTTTTGTCGTTTACTACTCCTGAAACATAGCGAGTTATCGCTTGAAAGAGGAGAATGCAATTCGTTACTGTGCAAATTCGAAAACTTTACGGGAGTATTTCCAATACATCGTATAAAATTTCAATTAAAAGATTTGTTTCGTTTCATTACCAAAAGTTTTTCTTGATATTGCTTTGCACAGCGATCAGGAGGAAAGCATACTTTACTGAGCTATAACTGAGCTATAACAAAATTCTATCGAATCCTACTTTAATGAAGTCCGGTATACACGGTACAGTTTTCGTGCAGATTGGACGTGCAGAAAAGTGCAGTCCAGAATGCACGATTTCTGCATGAAAACTTTTCAGCATGTTCGTAATTTTTTCATGCAGAAAGCTTACAGTTTGACTCAAGAGGAAGTGTGAAAAATGGGGAAAATGTGAGGCGAGAGGAGAGGAGGAAGAGGAAAGGGATTGAAAGAACTCTGACCGGGAGGTCCTAGGTTCGAGTCCTGACGGCGTCAGGATTTTCGACACTATCTTTTCAGCTAGGTCGAATGCAGTCGCTGTCTGGAGGAGAATTCTAGCGGCCGGCTTCTCTGATCGGTAGTTTTCCGTGGTTCTCCGATCAACACCATGCGAATGCCGGAGCAGTGCCCTAACAAACGGTACACGGACCGCGCGTGATCTGTCCTTCCTCTTCCTTGTTCCATCCTCTTCCCTTACAGCCACACACTTACACTAAAATGCACTACATTACCACATATTCCGGGAGACCGGTCGGGAGTTTAGAGCTTGTCCCGGCTGGGGCGGTGCCCCGCTGGTGGGAGAGTCCTGGTTAGGGGGAAACCCCACTATCCGACGGTAGGTCGGCGCCGGATCTCGCCATCCAGCGGGGGAAGATCACCGCCATCTTCCGAGAAAAAACAGGCACTACACTAACTGGACTAATGACCAAAGCAGTTGACGCGCCCGGAAACACGAAAAAATCAATGAATGAATGAATCGATTGAAAGAAGAGGAGACGGTAGATGGAGTGCGGGGCGCCGGTGTGGGAGCGAGTGCGTCGGACGGAGAAGAGCGGCGCCGCGCGGTCTTGCGGGCCGGGCGCGCTTTGTGCGCGCACAATGGGCCGTTAAGTGCCGCCGGATTATGATGCGCGCGCGCGTGAATGGGCGACGGGCGGCGGCGCGCGCCCGTGGTCCCGCGCGGCTTCACTCGGCCGGGCCTCGCCCCGCCACGCCGCGCCACTCCGCTGCGCCCGGTCGGCCCACCCGGCGTTTTTGCACCCGCCACGCAGCCTGCACTCGACGCTTCACCCCGGCCTCACGCCACTGCGCTCGGAGAGGTGCGAAATGCGGCGGCGATGGTGTAACGGTTAGCGTAGCGGGCTGTTATACCCGAGTTTGCGGGTTCAAACCCGGGGATATTTGATGGCGAAAAAATCCTTCGCACGCCTGTCTTCGGAGGGGAAGTAAAGCCGGCTGTCCCATGTTAGTAGATTTACTGCATGTAAAAGATCCTCAAGCCTAAATGAAGCCGCTGAGCTAAATTCAAAATTGCCTGTTTCGTCGCCCAAGTATTACCTTCTTTCTCCCCTAGTAGGTGAAAGGAGCGTAACGAAATTTGTGTGGTCAGATGGAAGAGCAGGCCTCATGGCCTGAGTCTCGCCACGTAAAATCCTCTATCACGTGGTGTAGCCACAATCCACGTTTTGTGGGTACTTGATACCGAAAAATCGATTATGACAAAATGTCCGTCCGCCTGTCCGTCCGCCCGTGTATCCGTCTGTCAGCAACGCTAGCGGCAAACCCATTCAGCCAATTTTCTCCAAACTAGATATTCCCCGATCGATCTGCCTGATATCGCTGTCCCTTGAATTTGAAACCGATGTTTTAATTTTGCGTAGAACATTACATGAAGTCTCTGGGACATTTTCCAAATTTAAAAAAGAAATGTCTAAATCGTTTTTAATTACATTTTTTTGTTGGATGGTGTAAAGGACGTTTATGAAAATGGAGCAGGTCTCGTGTTCGAAAACCCTGAGTTTTCGAAAATAGCGAAAGTTCAAAATTTTTTCGAAATCTTCTTAATACTAAAATATAAAAGAGATTTTTCCCTTACTGAAACCTGTTTCTTCAAGATAGATTTTGAAATAAGATCATGTACAATTTTTCGAATATTTGAGTACTTTTCGGGTAATTTTGCCTGAAAATATGGGCGATATACATGCTCTTTTAGCACCACTAGTTTTAATTTTCTGAAATCAATGATGCGTCTCGATATATTGAGTTAGAAATACGTATGTTCACACTTTCTCATTTATTCCTCTTCGAACAGTATGTAATCTTCTGGGCTCAGTCTTATATTAAAAGTATCTTTTGAGAATTTTAATTCTCATTTCACTGTTTTCATTTGTGTTGCGAAGACAGATTACGGGAGTGAGCAGCACTATACTGCAACTATGTCTTACGCAATGACGAATAATAACATTGCGGAAACAAATTGTTGCAAGATCACAGTAGTGAATTCCAAAGTGTTTGATATAAATTATCAGTCACTATTTCACATCACTTACAAACCGAAACGTCCACAACCAATGACCAAAGCATCCATAACCATTGGTTTTTTGAGATACGTCAGTTGCTAAAATACGTTATATGCTGGTTATGAGATTTCATTGTGTGTTGCTGCCTTGCTGTTCTTTATATATTGCTATTTCCTCCGATTTTTTTAATTTTCTGAAATCAAGGATACGTCACGATATAAAAAGTTAGAAATACTTATGTGCACACTTTCTCATTTATTCCTTTTCGAACAGTATGTGATCTTCTGGGCTCATTCTTACGTTACAAATATCTTTAGAAAATGTAAATATTCACATCTCTGTTTTCACTTGTGATGCGAAGACAGATTACGGAAGTTGAGCAGCACCATACTGCAACTATGTCTTACGCAATGACGGATAATAACATTGCGGAGACAAATTGTTGCGAGATCACAGTAGTGAATTCCAAAGTGTTTGATATAAATTATCAGTCACTATTTCACGTCACTTACAAAGCGAAGCGTCCGTCACCAAAGTTAATATAACCCATGGTTTGTTCGAAAAACGTCAGCTGCGACAAATATAATGACATTTATTTTATATTGGGTGTATAGTTATATGTGTGGGTGGGGGCGCTAACCTAGATATTAAACCTAATTTTATTCTAACCTTACAAACTACTATTTACTTTTTAGGCTACTTGTTTATATTACGCACTGTTGCTGCGCTTATTACCTAAACTTACATACTAACACTTACATACGTACAAACTAACATGCAATAGACTCTTCTTATTTACAAGTTACATGCTGGTTTCGTGATTCTATTGTGTGTTATTTCCTTGCTGTTCTTTATATACTGCTACTTTTTCCGATTTTTTATTTTTCTGAAATGAAGGATGTGTCACGATACGAAAAGGTAGAAAGTACGTGTGTGCACACATTCTCATTTATTCCTCTTCGAACAGTATGTGATCTTCTGGGCTCATTCTTACGTTAAAAATATCTTTAGAAAATGTAAATTCTCATTTCTCTGTTTTCATTTGGGTTGCGAAGACATTACGGGAGTGAGCAGCACTATACTGCAACTATGTCTTACGCAATGACGGATAATAACATTGCGGAGACATTGTTGCGAGATCACAGTAGTGAATTCCAAAGTGTTTGATATAAATTAACAGTCACTATTTCACATCACTTACAATCCGAAACGTCCGCAACCAATGACCAAGCATCCATAACCATGGGTTGTTAGAGATACGTCAGCTGCTAAAATACGTTACATGCTGGTTTCGTGATTCCATTGTGTGTTGTTGCCTTGCTGGTCTTTATATATTGCTATTTCTTCCGATTTTGTTAATTTTCTGAAATTAAGGATACGTCACGATATAAAAAGTTAGAAATTCTTACATGCACACTTTCTCCTTTACTCCTTTTCGAACAGTATGTGATCTTATGGGCTCATTCTGATGTTGAAAATATCTATAGAAATTGTAAATTCTCATTTCTCTGTTTTCATTTGTGTTGCGAAGCAGCACTATACTGCAACTATGTCTTACGCAATGACGGATAATAACATTGCGGAAACAAATTGTTGCGAGATCACAGTAGTGAATTCCAAAGTGTTTGATATAATTAATTAGACGGTTTGGTAATGTAGATACCTTATTAATTCAAATTAAATAAACAGAGGTTGTCTGGTATCAAGCTTCTATTTCGCTTAAGATCTTTTCGATCGCGTAGCGATCATCGGCAGAGCTGAAAATACATTAAGAGATATAATTATACATTCTACAGATTAATATATAAAAAGAAGTGTGCAGTTGCGTAAGCAAACTGGATCGGTCGTACCTTGTAGCTGCTGGGCGGAAAACGAAGTTCTGCGAATTTTTGAAGCGAATTTTTGAAGCGAGCCACTGTTTCAAAAATTCGCAGAACTTCGTTTTCCGCCCAGCAGCTACAAGGTACGACCGATCCAGTTTGCTTACGCAACTGCACACTTCTTTTATATATTAATCTGTAGAATGTATAATTATATCTCTTAATGTATTTTCAGCTCTGACGATGATCGCTACGCGATCGAAAAGATCTTAAGCGAAATAGAAGCTTGATACCAGACAACCTCTGTTTATTTAATTTGTTTGATATAAATTATCAGTCACTATTTCACATCACTTACAAACCGAAACGTCCACAACCAATGACCAAGCATCCATAACCATGGGTTGTTAGAGATACGTCAGCTGCTAAAATACGTTACATGCTGGTTTCGTGATTCTATTGTGTGTTGTTGCCTTGCTGGTCTTTATATATAGCTATTTCTTCCGATTTTATTAATTTTCTGAAATCAAGAATACGTCACGGTATAAAAAGTTAGAAATACTTATATTCACACTTTGTCATTTACTGATTTTCGAACTGTATGTGATCTTATGGGCTCATTCTGATGTTAAAAATATCTATAGAAATTGTAAATTCTCATTTCTCTATTTTCATTTGTGTTGCAAAGACAGATTACGGGAGTTGAGCAGCACTATACTGCAACTGTGTCTTACGCAATGACGGATAATAACATTGCGGAGACAAATTGTTGCGAGATCACAGTAGTGAATTCCAAAGTGTTTGATATAAATTATCAGTCACTATTTCACATCACTTACAAAGCGAAGCGGCCGTAAACAAAAATAATATAACCCATGGTTTGTTAGAAATACGTCAGCTGCGACAAATATAATGACATTTATTTTATATTGGGTGTATAGTTATGGGTGGGGGAAGCTAACCTAGATTTTAAACGTAATCTTATACTAACCTTACAAACTACCATTTACATTTTACGCTACTTGTTTATATTTACGCACTGTTGCGCTTATTACCTAAACTTACATACTAACACTTACATATGTACAAACTAAAATGCATTAGACGCTACTTATTTACAAGTTACATGCAGGTTTCATGATGCTATTGTGTGTTATTTCGTAGCTGTTCTTTATATATTGCTACTTTTTCCAGATGTTTTTTATTTTTCTGAAATCAAGAATACGTCACGGTATAAAAAGTTAGAAATACTTATATTCACACTTTGTCATTTACTGATTTTCGAACAGTATGTGATCTTATGGGCTCATTCTGATGTTAAAAATATCTATAGAAATTGTAAATTCTCATTTCTCTGTTTTCATTTGTGTCGCGAAGACAAATTACGGGAGTTGAGCAGCACTATACTGCAACTATGTCTTACGCAATGACGGATAATAACATTGCGGAGACAAATTGTTGCGAGATCACAGTAGTGAATTCCAAAGTGTTTGTTATAAATTATCAACCACTATTTCACATCACTTACAAAGCAATAGGACCATAGCCCAAGATTTACTGAAGATATATCAGGTAACGTTACATTGAGATAATGGGATTGGTTTCGGGAATATTTTGTGTTATTGCGATTTTTTTAAATTTAAATGTGGCATTTTCCTTTTTGTTTATTCCTTGAAACCAAGGATGCGGCGAGAAATGTGAATGTACGAGTATTTATGTGCAGACTTTCTCATTTAATCATTTCTTCTAGGTATGTTATGTGACTCTTGTCTACTGACTCTTATGCAAAAACTTTTAAATTTTATAATCCTGTACCTTCCCTTGTTCCTGTATTTAGACTGATAATGTTATTAGATCAAAACGTACGTCTGATGGAGTACTTTACACTATTTTGTTGGTATTGTGAGGAGAGAGTTGAATAGTAGTATATTGCATCGACATCTTAAGCAATGCAGTGTAATCTCATTGCGAGAACAAATTTTTGCGAGATCACAGGAATGAATCCTAATGTGCGCGAATAAGTTACCGATCATCATTTCACATTTTAATTGCAGTATGATGCGATAACCATTGATAGGACACCCAATTTTGTTTAGAACTCAAGGAAAAAATGATGTCAGTCTAACTTTGGCACTGTAAGTGTGTAATAATGTTATGAAATACACCATTCACGAATGGCATTTATATTACCATTTTGTAACCAAATGTGATTACCGCTATTGAACATTGTTCAAAGAATTACTATTTAGGCTCACTATTCGCACTATTAGCATTTCTTCATTGCTACATTAACTTTGCCTATTTTCATTATTTCGTAATATTTCCCTGTAATGCATCACTTTGTTGAATAAATATCAATTTTTCCCTCATTAATTTAAATAAACTGGATTGTTAAATATTAAATATGGAATTTTTTTTTCGAAAAGTGTGTTTATGCGGTGGCGATGGTGTAATGGTTAGCGTAACGGGCTGCTACCCAAGTTCGTGGTTTAATACCCGATCGAAGCCATGGATTTTTAAGGGCAAACTAATCCTTCGTACGCCTTCCTTCGGAGGGGAAGTAAAGCCGAGTGACCCATGTTAGTAGATTTTCTGCATGTAAAAGATCCTCAAGCCTAAATGAAACCTCTGAGCAAAATTCAAATTGCCTGTTTCGTCGCCTAAGTTAAACCTTCTTTCTCCTCTAGTCGGTAAAAGGAGCGTAACGAAATTTGCGTGGTCAGACGGAAGAGCAGGACTCATGGTCTAAGTCTCGCCACGTAAAATAACGCATTCATTCATTTATTCCATGTTGGATAACACTCGGTAATAATAATAATTCTGAGACAAGGCTCTTATGATAACTCTTATTCGCAAGTATGATGTTTATGAAACGAGCGTCAGACGAGCGAGAGTGTGTCGTAATTTCTAGGAGCGTTTGATGGCACTTATATCTTAGTCTTAGCATTAAGTCGAATATAATACTTTTTCTACTATTTACAAATATTCCATGAACGAAACAAAACGTTTACCATGCAAAGAAAAACTTAATGTACCCTGTGTCATTGTATTCCTATGTACTTCACAGGGTAAGTTAAAATAAGAGATTACGAAGAAGAATGGACATTTTCTTCTTTTCTTCTCATTTCCTCATCTTTTCGTCCTCCTTTCTTTTCGTTCTCTTCCCTCTTCTTTTCCTCGTCCTCTTTTCTCTACTTTTCTTTCTTTTTCTTTCCTCTCCTTTATTTTTCCTCTTCACCTTCGTTCTCTTTACGCGTCTTTATTCTTCTCTTCTTCTTCTTCTCCTCCACCTTTTCTTGGTTTGTCACGGTTCAAAAGAAGCTTGATTTCGAAAGTGATTTGTACTCTTGAATGAAAGAAAATCGAGACATATGATTGGTTGTCAGAACGTCGATTTCTTTTTTTATTGGATGTCCTTTCTTTATTAAATATGGAATTCAGAGGGAACACATACATTATAATACCCGTAGATATGAAATAATATTTCAACACGCTGGGAGTTGTTTCTCTCATGTAACGATCTTCACTATTCACAAAGCCTGTGTTGTTCGTACCACATTTAATTACGAACCACATTATGACATTGGAAAATCATACATCAAATTCAAAAGCAGTGATTTAGTTTCGGGGTGCTATCACCCGCTAGTGACGGCTAGTACTTCATTTCTCTTAATCGGGAGATTTCATTCCTCGGTCGACATTATAATCTAACTTCTGTGCAATCTAAAATACGATCAGCGCTGCACAGCAATCAGGGCAATTTGGTCACGCAGAGTTTTGCGCGAGACATTTTTTTTCTTCGCCAAAATAGCTATCGATTTCGCAAACTTAATTAAGGGATTTTATTGACAGGTGTTTTATTGGCATTCACTTCAGTGGAGCTAAGTACAAAATCCAATTTATACTGAAGTATCGGCGCCGTTGTGAAAAGTTTTGAAGATAAGAGATTTTTCCTCGTTGGTGAGTTATTAGAGTTGGGTCTTTCTCCGAAGTAAATGTACTTTGCGAAGCCCTTTTTTTTTCAAAGCGTAGCACGCGTGGATGGTGTCAGTTTTGTGCGTTGAGGTAATAGATTTGGGCGTGGCGTGACCTCAATAAAAACTCGTGTGTGTGTGCTGGCGTCACGTTCTCAGAACCATTCTCTTGTCTTATTCGTAACCGTTGCGAATGGATATAATAGGCGTGTATCTTCATTGCAGTTTGTGAAGGAAATGCCGTAATGCCGTAAAAGTAATATTTGTAAGCATATATAAACAGATATGAGTATTTGGAAATAATTCTTAAATAAATACTTTGCGGACGTTTTATGTATTTTCAAGCATTCGTTACTCTTCGAAAATTCCTTTACTAAACTTCTGTGACGGTAGCCGCACATGCTAACCAAGGTCCGTGAAGTCTCCTAAGTTAAGCAGCTCGAGGCATCGCGGGACCATGAATGGGTGACCGTTTGAGATCCCCGGACACTAACGGCGTTGAGCCCATGGCCGATAGAGAAAAGAAGCAATGACTCCACGTTTTTTTTTTTTCGAGTATTCATACGTGTACGGCTTCGGAGGTGCATAGATAATTTCATGAATATTTAACTAGATATTTCATTAGGTAAAATTATTCTATGTTTAAACCATCAAATAGCACCATCTTAAAAATATTGGGTAGTTGTTATTACACACTTAAGAGACTCGTATTTGCGACGGGAATGATCGCAAGTTCAGAGAAAGTAATGTGGATTCTGCCATGGTTGCGGAGAAGAGAAGTAACGAATGGAACACTTTTATTGTTTTGCTACATAATACCAAATAATATTTTTATGTGGATGTAACGTCCATCAGTATACTAAGTGTACTCGTGACGTCCTTCAGTGTTTAGGAAAGTCTAAAAACGTAGGGTAACTTGCTGCCCAGCTGTAAGAAAAGATCTCCATGGTGTGCCTGATATTTCTCTTGAATTACTTCTCTTCAGATCGATTTGTATTCCAACGTTTCCTTCATAACGCCTATCTTTCAGATCACACCAAGCCCGAAACCTACGTCAAAACTACGTAAAGCTACAACCAATGCCACGTCAAGAGAAGCAGTAACGTTAACGACCCATTGGAAGTGTTTCAATTGCACTGTTATTCATTACTACTATTTTCCATGTGCTTGAGAATATTCACATTACGTTCCCTGTGCTTTCGATCAGTCATTTTGCGAGTAAAAACTCTTTAAGTAGGCAGAGTTTAACTATAAACGCTCGGTTTGTTTACGACTAAGGGCTCTGATCATTGTGATATAGTATGTTAAATAAAAATTACGCCAATATCTCGTTAAATAAAATTTACTGTTTGAGAATGGTTCTAGTAAAGACAGGATTGATTTACTTTTTATACGTAATGATGCAACGCGTAAGATGCCGTTCTTGTTCTGCGAGAATTGCATGGTTTATCCGGAAAAGAAGTGTGAGTGGTATTCAGCGAAACAGAAACGTTCGAGAGAACTGATGAATTGAAGTTTTCGTGCTGTGTTAGGATCAGTTACGGCGGAAGATCGGAGCAAGTTTCACTTGTCAAGTACTTGCGAGTTGGAAGGAACCGAGTCAATAAGGAGTCTCGCTGAGTCGGATGAAGTGAGTCACTCCGGGTGGAAAACGATCGCTCGTGGTTGCGCCGCTGAGCCAGCAGTGGCTGCTGTTGAAAGGAGTGCGCCTCTTCTGATAAGCCACTCCGGCACGGCACGGCACGCTGCTGTGGCAAATGGAACCACTCGGACGTGAGCCTGATCTATTGGGGACCCGGTTAATGTATGAGAACAGAGACTGATTGATTGATTGATTGATTTTCTCGTGTTTCCGGGCGCGTCAACTGCTTTGGTCATTAGTCCCGTTAGTGTAGTGCATGTTATTTCTCGGGAGACGGCGGTGATCTTCCCCCGCTGGATGGCGAGATCCGGCCCCGACCTACCGTCGGCTAGTGGGGTTTCCCCATAACCAGGACTCTCCCACCAGTGGGGCACCGCCCCAGCCGGGACAACCTCACCCGACCGGTCTCCCGAAATATGTGGTGGTGTAGTGCATGTTAGAGTAAGTATGTGTGTAAAGGGAGAGGATAGGACAAGGAAGAGGAAGGAAATATATATATTTATAGCCAATTCGCATTTTATCGTACTGATGTTTATTATATATCTTCCATGTCAAGTATATTAAATAAGCTTGAATATACAAAGAATTAAAGTACTAAACGTTTGTTGTATGTTTTACAAAACACGTCAGATTGTGTTGTGCAAAATGCAACACAATTTTACGGTTTCACAAAGTCAATTGCCAACGTTCAGCTCGGAACGTCACGTTTGAAACGTCAAGTGTGTGTTATAATACATGTACGTTATGCGAAACGCAAGAAATTGCAACTATTTTTTACTTTTTTAATTGGTTATTTATGGTCGCATCAATATCTAGGTCATTAGCGACAACTATTGGTGTTAGCGGTATGGTAACTATGAAGACGAAACGAAATGGTGATGATAAGGGGTGAAAGGACGAACACAGACACAACCATGTCCGAGGCGGTACTCGAACCCGAAACCCTTCGGTCCGAGATCACGGCATTACTGCCTTAGCGATCTCGGCCACCGGGCCGATTATTTTTTGCTTTACCGCAACCGGTAGCGAGTCAGTCTGCCGTTCAGGGTTCGATTCCAACCTGAAACTTGTGCGTGTGAAAATCGAGGGAACGCATGTCGCCTGAGGTAAGTAAATGTTCCTAACAAACCATTTGGATTTCGACGGAAATATTTTTGTCAGAATGAGCATCGAAAGAGAGTTGAGGCGTATGTGCTAGTTTGTACAGCCGTGATGTGTGTAGTAAGAAGGAAAGATAAAAATTTTGATGAATTTTGAAATATTTATGAAAATTTTCTCTGTGTTTCAAAACGGAAATGAATACGATGTCTGCTCTAAGGTGATTGCTACAGCCTGTTACAAGATTCGATTTGCAACTGGTCCCCGTCTCAAATCAACGTACTAAGCAAACCTACAGCCGTAAGCTTCTAGGATCTACACTTCTGACATTTTTTTCCCGCTTTGAACCTCAGTAAAACCATAGAGCCAAAGCATCCCGTCCTTACAGAAGCTTCTAGACGTGGATAATTAAAATTTTTTCGAGTTTCCCCAGGAGCTGGAGTTAAGAAGAGCCCACTTGCGTTTAAGCTGACACGTGTTCATGAATATTCCCGCGCGCGAAGGCTCTCGCATGTGCTGGTGCCGCGCCGCGCCGCGCCGCGCCGCGCCGCGCCGCGCCGCGCTTTGAGCGCGCGCTGAGGCTGCATAACGCGCATTGCCTCGTCGCCTTTGTGGCGGTCCGCCGATCGACGCCGGAGCCGCGCGGCCTTTGTGGCCGCCCCCACGACGACGGCAGCGCTTCACCGCGCGCGCTCGGCAACACTGATCTCATATTCGTTTGAACAGATAATGAAATTCCGCGTGATAAAAGGGACCTTTGGAAGCCCCACCGCTGCCGACACGCTCCGTTTTTTTCTGGAACGCTGAACTAGAAAATTATTTTTTTGTGGTAAGTATTTGTAAATAGAGTGCGGGAAACGCGTTGGCATTCGCCTGTCGTTGGTTTTCTAAATGGCAGTGACGTGTTATTGTATGTTTTTAAAAATGTTTTACTGGGTCGCATCTTGCCTGAACTTCAATGAACTTTAATGTATAGGTAGTTCATACGTAGGTTTTAAAGTTTCTTCTTCAGAACTAGAAAAAGATGAATCACCCAATAAAATATAATTGCAATCTTACTGTAATGAAATATTTCATTATATTAGTTACTTGAATGGTATTGTAGTTCGAATTTCTAGTTGGTGTGGTGAAAACAGGACTAAGAAATAAATCTTAAAAAAAAGAACGACCCAACGGGTATTTTTGTGTTTATTTTTTTAAGGGGAATATATTTTTAATTTGCTACATATAAAATACTGATTTTCATAATTGGTAGGAAACGGTGCGGCGTTAACATTTGCATCATGTAAACGAATTTGAGGCGTTGTTTTGTCGTATGTATTTTATACGCTAAAATAAATATATACGACAAAACAATGCCTCAAATTCATTTACATTTCATAATTGGAATTGTTCAATTCGAATTGTAATTTGTTATATTTGTTTTGTTTGTGATCGGGTCATTTGTCTCGTTTTATTGCCGGAGGTGGCGGTGTTCCTCCCCAGCTGAAGGTGTAATCCGGCGACGACCTACACGTCGACTTGCAGGGGAATTTCCCTGTCTAGGTATCTCCGCCAGCGGAGCACCGCCCCAACAGGGACAAGCTCTAAGCTCATGATGGTCTTCCGACAGGTGTGGAAGAGTACGTGTGCAAGGGGGGGGGGACAGGAATGAGAAGGTGAAGATCGCGTGCGGTACGTGCTCATTTTGTTAAGCGCCGTTTGCAGTGGAGCTGATTTTCATTGAAATATCGATAGACCGACGTTTGATGAACAAAACCAAACGAAACAGATCTTCGCTTGTCAGCGGATGTTTTCGGTCGCTGTAGGAAGAGGTTGTTCCGGTTCATTATATCCATTTCCGTTTTCCATCATGTATTTGAACGAATCCGGCACGTCGGACCAAAATGTCTGACGTTAGCCGACCGAAATTTCGGGCAAAAATCGGCTTGAATATAAACGCCACCTTAATACAACGCCATCGTCATAATTCGCCTGAAAGTTATTGGAGAAGCGATGGAAAACTACCGTCCAGAGCAGGCAACCGCTAGAATTCTCCACACATGGGATGAATTCGACCACCTATTAAAGGTAGTGGCAAAAATCCCCCACCGTAGGGAATCGAATCCTAGAACTTACGATAAGAATCGCGGAAAGAAGTGGCAGTGGTATTTTTGGCTCGTGGCTAACTCCGTCGATGTTTTTGTGGGTGTTTGTTGTGATGAAATTGGAGTTGTCAACACTAGCAAGTGAAGTTAATATTTTATTGACAGTTTATTTTATTTTGTACTTTCGTTGTTTTTGTTACTTCTTTGTATGCGTTTGTTGTAATTAAATGTATGATTTTTAATATTTCTATAAATTAAAACAAATTAATTACAAGATACGTTTTTTATTTCAAAAAATTTAAAAACTCAATAAAATATTTGTTTTTATGGACTTGTCAATTTTTTAAAAAAAATATTTTAATAGCTAGGTGGACGTTTGGGGGCTGGGGAAAATGGAAGTCCACCTTGATTGGATATGAGTTATTCTTTAAACGCAGTGCTTTACATTATAAAAGCCCATAACCAACCCTGCCCCGGCATTTATGACAATCGTCTGTATCTTCTCGCCTACCACCCGCCCAGCCCCGCACGCATCACCCCTCACAACTGTGGCGTCATGGAGAAAACACACAGACATTTACAAGTATGTACAAGTTTATGTACACGTATGTACAATAACCAACTTCTGCTCCGAAACTACACACTTGTGAGTACTTCCCTGTGGATACCCCACATAGCTAGGGAGGCCCCGCCTCCTCTGACCCTACTCCCTCGCCCCTACCGTGACCTCGTCACCCGTGCAATAGACACGACACGCTCCAGCCTGGGCGTAAAGTTTTGCGCATCGCGCGAGGTTTCCAGAATAAAATCCCCCGTGTGAGCTCGTCGACTCGATTGTATACCAGAGTGCAGCCGTCACGTGACCGTCCTAGGTGTAGGAGGGAGGCTCGCGTCTACCACGTGACCTTCCCGGTCAAGCTGGCGTCCCCTTTGTCTAAAGGTATCCCAACGCCGGGGCGCCCAGCTATTCATCCCCGCAGGTATGCGATACTTCCGCTCCTCCTCCCACCCACGGCCGCCAACGTGACGCTACACTACCCTACGTCTTTCCCGCCCCGCCCCGTCCTTCCGTTTTTGTAGAACGTGGAAATACGTATGCATCTGGACACATTCTTTCATTTTTCACATAACATATTAAGATAGATTCAAAATTAAGTAATTCGTGATGGGGCAAACTAAAAAAGCCTTCGCCAAATGATTACTTGAAATCCAATCTTGAAACGTTCTCGAATCTCGTATCTTTTTAACTTATCATTTAATGTTAAAAAAACAATGTAAGAATGAAACTTGCCCGTGTGGAACAATTTTTAAAGGTATGCAGGTTTTATTGTTATTTGACGTTTTGGAATATCGATAAAAACAACTGAAGGTCTCTTCGGGACTCCAACCATGCCAAGATTCCGTAAATTCTAGCTCGTACGAAATTATACCTTTAACCACACTCTGTTTTGAAGTTGCCGTTGATTTCGGAGCCGGGCTGAATAGTGGTTCGTTACACTTTCCTTGTTGCGACGAACGCAGGCGTTGTATTGAGCCTTGCAACTCCGTCGTGTTAGTTACAGAGTGAAGCAGCGGATTGCATGTTGGTTTTTGATGAAACTCTGTATTTCCTTTGGGCTTTAATCTTTAATCCATTCTTGCATAAGTTTCACCCTCCACTTTCGTTCTCGCTCCGCACTAAGAACCTTTCACAACACTCCCTCAACTCTGAACTCCCCCCTTAATCCAGCCACATGGAAGGAGTTCATGAAATGGATGTATTATCATGAGAAGATTCAAGGAAGAAAGGCGAAACGAATCTCTTTCGCTTAATAAAAGCGTACTTTATCACTGTTACAAGAAGTGATGACAGAGTCAGAAGAGAATTTTTGAAAGTGGGTGCATAGTTTACTTCTTCGACGCTGCTTTTCTTCCAGAACTAATGCTTAGCTGGTGAGATACTAGGTACATCGTTGTGCATCGCTTTGGCTGTAGGTGCAGGTTCTTTTGAACGCTTTGCCACTTACCTTGCACGATTTGTAATAAAAACATTTTTACATAAATAGATATCGTAATTTCACTTTCCCTGAAACATGAAAAAAAACGCTTGTCGAGGGGAGGGGCTGAAAGGAAATGAGACTTGCGGGCTTGCCGCGGGGTGACAATAACATAGTGCTGTGGTGGATAGTACGGACAGGAAAAGCGGAAGATGACTCGCTAGAATGGACAACAGGGAGCTCCAGCGGTGTCAGATGTACCGAGAACTCTTTGGCGGAAGGGATGAAGTGAGATGTGGTTAGGGAGCACCAGCGTGGTTAGGGAGCACCAGTGTGATTAGGGAACAACAAGGATCTCCAGCGCTGTCATATGTACTGAGAACTCTTTGGGGAAGGGATGGAGTGAGGTGTGGTTAGGGAGCACCAGCGTGGTTAGGGAACAATAGAGAGCACCAGCGGTGTCAACTGTACTGAGAACTCTTTGGGGAAGGGATGAAGTGAGGTGTGGTTAGGGAGCACCAGTGTGGTTAGGGAACAACAAGGATCTCCAGCGCTGTCATATGTACTGAGAACTCTTTGGGGAAGGGATGAAGTGAGGTGTGGTTAGGGAGCACCAGCGTGGTTAGGGAACAATAGGGAGCACCAGCGGTGTCAGATGTACTGAGAACTCTTTGGGGAAGGGATGAGGTGAGGTGTGGTTAGGGAGCAAGTGTGGGTTAGGGAACAACAAGGACTCCAGCGGTCATATGTACTGAGAACTCTTGTGGGGAAGGGGATGAAGGCGCCAGGTGAGATTACGCGGGGATACACCGGGGGCGCGCTCTTGAAATATGGCTCGCGGCGCGGCGGTGGGGGGCCCCAAGACGAGATTACGTACGCGGGGGCGGGGC
Organism: Teleogryllus occipitalis; assembly: GCA_011170035.1. NCBI lineage: Eukaryota > Metazoa > Arthropoda > Insecta > Orthoptera > Gryllidae > Teleogryllus > Teleogryllus occipitalis. The sequence goes on along the minus strand of BLKR01009906.1, from coordinate 47,378 downwards.
GGCGCCGGGTGTCCGCGTGAATGGACTTCCGGGACGTAAGCGGGCGTGAAGCCGAAGGGGCTGTGTGCTAACTCGTTTGCCGTTCGACACCGCGTATTTTATCAGCTTCGCTTAAATCTGCCACTGGGACTAGCGCAGAAGCGTAAATGAGAGGATATGAGGCAGCCGCGGTACGGTCTCGCAAGCGCGGAGAGTTACTGCCGCACGTGTTCGGCATCCGACTTAACTTGGAACATATTTCAGCGCAGGGAATTACTGAGAATGTTACTGCTAATTACTAATGTGCATGAGCAGGGGGTTAGGTATAGGAATGTCGTTGAATTGAATGAAACACAAGCAAGAAATATTCATTGCTGAGGTCGTAACAAGTAACTGGTTGTGGCAGGGAGTTTCTTCTTGTGAAGAACTCGTACATAATGGTATGGACTGTTTTATTACAATTCTTAGTAGTACTTTATCACAAACACAGTATACTAATATTTTGAAGTAAATACTTGTTTGAAGAAGTATTTCTAAAAGAAAAAAACTGTTTGCCGTACCTACTACAGAATGGAAATAATAAAATCCTTCGGTGATTTTATTTATACTTTTCTTTATTGAGGGTAACAGCTAGGAATGAAATGAAAATTTCCCTTGCATCTAAAAATTATTCTGTGAATACATACTGTGAAGAATCGAACCAGTTTTTTTTCTTCCTTTCGGTTGCGTGTGAAAGCACATAAGCGTTTTTTTTTACTTCAACGAAACGTGTCTAATTTCTCAATATGCGTATTTTCAGAGAAGCATTTGATATTCGTGATGTGATCGTTTTCTATAATTAAACAACTATGTTCACACTATTTCTAAGATTTGGGTGCACTATAGATTGCCCGAAGCCAATCTTTGCGATAGCGCTGCATCATTGAGGAAAGGCGAATGGTGTCAGAGTCAGTAATGAACTATTTTCAATTTTATTACGTGAAATTAAAACGGCGATATTTTTGTCACGCCAGATTAATTGTCCATATCTCATTTCCATTACCTCTACCTACCTATACACAATAATGCATGCTAATGAGTTTGTATTTTAAATCAATGTCGTATGAAAATATTTTAAACACACTCAAAAGCTGTTAATGTTCGTGTAATTTTGAAAGGATTATAACGCGTTGTTGGAAGTGTTTTTTATTGTATTTTGATTTGGAGCGCTTTATAATAACTAGACATCGGATGTTTAGGCACTAAAAAATCGTCTTTTAGGCGCCTAAAAAGGCACTGAAAAAGTCAAGAATAAGGAGAAAAAAGGCACTGTCATAAGTTACATACACAATAAAATGGAAAAATTATAATTTTTGTCTATATTATTTTGTAAACTTAAATGGACAAAACCAGTTCGTATATTTTAATGTAAAACTAGATTTACATATTTACAACTCTTCTACATTTTATTCTTAATAATATTTACATATTACCAGTAATTTTTCAAGGATCACAATTACAAATTTGCGACGACTGGGAGACAAAATCAGTTTGAATGCGGTGAAGAATATCTGAACGATGTGACTGGCATATTTTAGCAGTCCAACACTAGCAACACTGAAACCTTCTGGTAATTTATATTTATTTCCACTTAAAATTTCGGTTCCCTCGGTGTATTGTCCATCGTCCATGTTCTCAGATCATGGCTGGTATTCATGAAATAGGAAAATGGAGAAAAATCAGTTGGTATACTTTCAGGAATTCTCTCGTAATTTTAAATTTCAAGACGTGAATTGAAGGTTTCGTAATGAATGGTCACGTTGGACCATCGCCGATTTCCCGATATCTTAGCATTGTATATAAATATAATAAATAAAAGGCAAAAAAAGTCCTAAAAAAGGCATTTATGCAAAAAATAGGCATTTATGCTAAAATAAGCAAAAATAAGCATTATAAAACTTCGTCATATGTCATCATTTGTCATGATTCGTGGACATATTTTATCAGCCTTTAAATAAGTTCTCTAGAAAAAATAGGCATTTCCCTAAACATCCGATGTCTAATAATAAGTAATCAGACCATTTAGAGGACTATTTAAGTTACATAGCAAGCAATTTTAAGTCTCTAGCCCAGTGAAGAGCGCTGTACCGCGAATCTATCCACGGAGCAGCTCAGCTCTCGCGGAGCGACGCTGTACAAGCGCGGTGGAAGCGTCGCCGACTGTGGCGAGGGAGGCGGTGGCTCCCTCGTCGCCTGATGTCTTAACTGCTGCAGCGCTCACGGCCTCGTGGGTTGGTGTAGGAAGCGCCGCGCCTCCGCGCGCCGGCCCGCTCCACACGCTACCTTCTTCGGTGAATGTTGAGCAGCAATACTAGAAAAGATGAATAAGAGTAGGGGTAATTCAAAAATACGTACGCAATTTTAGCTTCTTCAAAACCTCAATGAACCAATTAACAGAACTTATTAACATTTCACTGATTATTTTTCTCTTTTTCTTTTTTTCTTTCCTTTCTCTCTACCGTTCCATTCATTCCGATTCTTTCCCGATTTCCTATCAAGCTCGTCCTCCCTCGCTTTCACTCCTGTCATCCATGTGAAAATCTTCATCCAAGTTGCGTGCGTATTTTTCATTGAATGACTTCCTTTATTATGTACTATTGTAATATAAATTCTGAAAGAGTTCAGGCAGAAGAGCAGGCTAAATGGCCTGAGCCTCGCCACTAATAAAGACATTTATTTATTTATTTATTTATTTAAGATGGTTGCTGATAAAATTGAATAAATAATGAAGTAAAATTGTCAAAGGTTTTCTGATAATGTTAACCCCAAAAATATTCATCCAATGTGATTAATAGAGGAGTAAGTTATGATTTTACGTGTTGATGTTTGATTTAATCCTCCAATTGAACCAATAAAAATTGATGATAATATTACAAATATTATTATTGATTGATAGTATGATAGGTAGGATAAAATAATAAATTGAGCTAATTTCTGTCCGAACGCCTTTTGCCCGAACCGCCGGTTTTCGTCCTCCCCGTCCCATTTGCGCCTTCCTTGCCTCTCCGTCACTGCCGGTCACCATCTTCGGGTGACCACCATCACCATCTCGATGCTCCTCCGTACTCAAGTACTTGCGATTTGCGGCGGCGATGGTGCAATGTCTGTTATACTCAAGTTTGCGGGTTCAAACCCCATCGAAGCCGTCACGGGTTGTTATACCCAAGTTTGCGGGTTCAAACCCGATGGAAGCCGTCACGGGCTGTTATACCCAAGTTTGCGGGTTTAAACCCGATCGAAGCCGTGGATTTTTAAGGACGAAAAAATACTTCGTACGCCTTCCTTCGGAGGGGAAGTAAAGCAGTCTGTCCCATGTAGTAGATTTAATGCATGTAAAAGATCCTCAAGCCTAAATGAAGCCTCTGAGGTAAATTAAAATTGAATGTTCGACATTTCTGCCCTAGTAGGTGAAAGGAGCGTAACGAAATTTGCGTTGTCAGACGGAAGAGCAGGCCTCATGACTTGAGTCTCGCCACGTGAAATAAAGCATTCGTTCATTCTAAACACCGCTTCTCCCGACTATCCGCTTTTACGCCTCGTTCCGTAGCCTCGCGTCGTTCCATCCCTCCACATCGCGCCCTCCACTCCTCGCCTTGCAGCCTCCTGGCCCGCGTCGCCGCGCATTGCCACGCCTTGCCGCGCCTTGCCGCGCCTTGCCGCGCCTTGCCGCGCCTTGCCGCGCCCTCCGCGCCTTGCCGCGCCTTGCCACGCCTTGCTACGCCTTGCCACGCCTTGCCGCGCCTTGCCGCGCCTTGCCGCGCCTTGCCGCGCCTTGCCCGCCTTGCCACGCCTTGCCACCGCCTTGCCACTTGCCACGTGCCACGCCTTGCCGCGCCTTGCCGCGCCTTGCCGCGCCTTGCCACGCCTTGCCACGCCTTGCCGCGCCTTGCCACGCCTTGCCGCGCCTTGCCACGCCTTGCCACGCCCATCCCACTTCGCTCCACGCCGTCCCGCTCCCTCCACTCGCGCTTCGCCCAACGCAGCTTCGGCCCGCTCCGTGCCACATCGCTGCGCCCAACGCCACCCCGTATTCTTCTGTCCCGGATCGTGCAGTCTCTTCCCGTCTTGTCCCTTTCCACCCCATCTTGTATAGTCGTTTCCCTGTGGTTCAGCTTCCTTCCCTCTCATCTTTTCCCACCACGTTCAGCCAGCGCGTCCCCACCCACACTTCCCAGCGCTGTGTCGCATCACTTCGTCGCTCCCCGCCCGCCGCCACCCCTCGCATTGCCCCTCCCCGCACCTGCATGACATCTTAACCGCGGCGGCGCGGCGCTCACGGCCTCGTATGTTGCGCGGGCCTCGACGCGCCCCCCGCTCCCTGTGCCGCGGCGCGGCGCGCCGGGGCGCGGTGATGAGGCCGGGTAAACACGGCGGGTCGATAGAGACCGCGCGGTGCGGCGCTAGGGCGCGCTGCGGACGCCGCCGCCGCCGCCGCCGCCACCGCCCCCACCGCTCGGGAAGACTATGCGGGCTCCGCACACGCTCTGTTCACTTCGAGAACATCGGGACAGATTGATAACATTCTGAACGAAATTAGAACTTAAAATATGAATACCTCTGGTCAACGATTTCTTCCGGGCTGAAGGGTCGTGATCCAGTGGAAAACATATTCCCATACGTTTCGTCCGCAACTACGGCAGACATCCTCAGTGGCGATGTGGTGTCGGACGAAGAATCCCCTTTTTGAAAGATCCCCGGTGACTGTCAGTTGTTTTCAACTGTTCCTGTAACGTATGGGAATATGTTTTCCACTGGACCACGGCCCTTCAGCCCGGAAGAAATCGTTGACTACAATTCCGGCCTTGAAAGCCTTCATTGTTTTATGAATACCTCTGTTATACGAGTGTCGGAGATTATTTTGGGAGAAATATAAATAAATCTATCCATACCAGGGCAGCTCAAGCAGAGCGATTCTGAACCGTGGATCCGTGTTGGCTACCGAGAGCGCGACACCGGAGGCCGAGCGTTGCGCGGCTTGCGATGACCTCTGTCACAGTGTCGCGATTACTCCAGTCGCGGAAACGTAGAAGTCGACGCGAGATCTTCGCAGACCAGAGCAGCCACACCGAGAATTTTCAATGGAGCATGGGAAGAAACGTATCTTTTTGCATATTGCATCTACTATGCCAAATGTTTAGTTTGCGAAAATGTGCTTAATCACATGAAGTTGAATTTGCAACGACATTATACGGTAATTCATGCTGCTGAATATCACAAGTACTCTGAAGAACGATGGGAACATTGCAGTGCTATGATAAACAATGCTTCTCGAGAAGTAAGTTTTGGGTATTTTTTGATGTTCCTGTTGTTTTAACAAATAAGATTAATTTTATTTATTTTAAACCTGTCTCTTTGGGAAAGAAGATCCTCTCATTCTTCAAAAAATTAGCTTCACTGTTAGGCATTCACGAAGCCCGATTTAAGGATTTGCTTGATTTGCAATTAGAATTTAATGCATTTGCTACATCTTTTTCTCTTGATTATGGCTTTGTTCCTTGTGATTTTCCATTAGACGTGACTGCTTTGCAGTGTGACACTGAATTAAGGGAAAAGTTTCAAACGAAAAAGAAACAAACATTTATTAGAATTTTATGAGAAGTCCCTCAAAAACATTTTCCGAAACTGCATCGGAATGCAGCTCCAATGTTAAGAATGTTTTGATGAACGTAAAATTGTGAGCGGTTTTATCTTCGAGAATTTGTAAAGTATCATTACAGGTAACAATGTACAAAGTATTAAGAAAAATTATTGATTTCGAAAATAGCTTCATTTTTTCAGTCATTTTTAGTATAGTTTTTATAACCAGCAACATGATAAACTGTGTAATGTCGTTGCAATTAAATATCTTAATGTGATTGAGCACATTCTTTTGCAACTACGAATTTGGCATAGCTGGTGCAAAAAGAAAAGTTTTTTCCGTGCTGCATTGGAAATTGTCTTTTTCACTTTCAAATCACCAAAATATATTTGTAACTAATAAGTGTTACAAAAATATTTTCCCTTTTTTATCATGATATCCTTTCCCAGGTAAGTGAGACGTTTTCAGTCCGAGATACGGAAAATGCCCCAAAGAAACAAGACGCGACCCACTGTGCGGCTTGCTGTCGATCCATAAACGATGACGTAATCAACTCCCTCTGCCGGTGGAACTGCTAGCAAGAGCAAGAAGCAAGCAGCGGCTTCTCCTCAGAGCACTTGGCTGAACCGCCCTGATCTATACGAAACCCAGCATTCCAGCTTGTGTCTATAAATTAAATTAAATTTGATCAATAAATGTTAGAGTGAACTTTGTTACAGATTTCTTGAAGTTCTAGATAGGCTATTGACACATTTTGCCTTGGAACTCAATTTCTCACTGACGAGGCATCCTTAACCCTTTATATTATATATTTTAACTTGCAGTATGAAGGCAAATTTAATTTGCCGTATTATATTTAGATTACTGGGGCGTTTGGTAATAGTAGTTAGTAGTGCAATTTGCAAAGACTGGGCTAATTAGGAGAAGTACACTTTTATCTCTTTCACTCGTTATTGTTTTGAAAGTTTAAATTATTTCATTGCGTTATGACGTGCGCGGGGAGTTCAGGCTACCATTTATAGCTTCAAATCTATGATGTCGGAATGCTCCGTGTCCTCCATGTCCTATACCAAGTATACTGTGACGGGGGCCACAGCTTAATCAAATTACTTCGGTGAGCTTAAGTGATAGGGAGTGAATCGATTATGTGATTGAAACCGATAATGCGGTTTTCATGCTCTATCGCACAGTGTGTGGTGCCAAGATCTTGGAAACTGTGTACACTGAGATTGTACTTGAGCGTAAAAGTACTTGATAGAAAGGTTCTTGTAGGGTTCAATTAATGACTAGTCTTCATGCAAACGTTATAAAATTTTCTCTCTTCGAGGAAAACCCGCAAATGATACAATAAATAGTACTTGCAGTATTTTCCTTTAGACTTGTGCCCGTTAACATATTTGCGATTTCCAGAAAAGAATTTTAATTTTTTAACATTCATAGAGAATATATCAGAATATATAATTATCATAGTAAAAGCATAAGATGAATACATGACTCTTTAAAATTCGACAATGCTAGAAAGCATTCAGATCATGAATGTTGTATTTCACTTTTCAGAAGACCTTAAGTTAATGTAAATTTTGAATTCGGCAATGTCCAAGAAATCATACAAGGCCATATTGTATGATTCATAAATCGTATATTCATAAATCGTATTGTCCATAAATTGTGAACTATTAACTACAGTAATAATATTGAAATAATGAAAAATGAAGGGATGTATCGAAATAGATTAAAGTGTTTTTGTGACAATATGAGATTGTAATTTACAGTTCAGCCTATACGATATTCTTTTTTGTTTACAAATGACAAAAGGTTGATTCACCAACACATTTGTATTGTACTTCTGTTCTGTGTCAATTTTAGGCATTGATAAGTTTCTATATTCATGGCTACTAGAGTTTCTAGTTCTTTCTTTGTTTCTCTTCACATGAGCAGTTGCGTTTTATGCTAGGTATCTGAATTTCTAAAAATGATATCGAGACCCCCGTGCTTAAAGAGTAATTTCCACATCGATCATTTGGGATGTCTAAGTTTCATCTAACATTTCAGTCCTTTCAAGTCAATGCTTCATCTCTCCACCTATTGAGACATCTCTGTGCTGATTTTGACAGAAGATGTGTCCACAGATTGCAGCAAGAGTGTGTTCTAAATGTGACAGAAGTTAAAAGTTTATTTATTACATTAACAAGTAATTTTTTTCTATTTTGTCAGTTGAAACCTTATCTATAAACCTATTCCGAAGGGTCTGTGTACTATTCTCATTGAAAATATTTGTTTATTTCAATTTTGAATGACTACAAATTCTTTAACTGGAACATGTTCCGAACGTGCGTGCAGTGTCGGAAGGACACAGAGCGAAGCGCCTTCTGGGATAGGTCGCAGGGTGAGCGACCTTCGGCGCAGCCTGTATCGCAGCCAATCCCATTTCCGTCTCCTTTTACATACTACCTCTGTTGCCTCGCGAACCGAACGGTGCAAAGTAGCATGTTGCGTGAAGTAATATCCATGATTAAAGAGCGAAATTTCATCACCTCTCCGCTGGCGCATGTTGCGCCGAGAGTGTTTTTTGACATCGCACGTACGCCAACAGCAGCAGAACGCGAATACACAAGGTAGTCTGTGTAGACCTGAATGCAAGGTCTTTGCGGGTCTCTAGAGAAGCTTGCTGACTTCTCTGAGAGGTAACTGCACAAGATCCTTTGTTTTCATGTTTACTAGTTGCAGAGAACCCTCTTGCGTGAATAAAGTGGGAGGAATTTATGTACGCATGGCGACTATTTACCAGGAGAATTTCTTTGTTTTGTGAGTAGTGAGAGTGTTTTATCTTTTATTATGTCTCATTTCGTTCTGGCTATTAACAATATATGGCAAGAAAATTAGAAAAGCACCAATACATTAATTAAACGATGCGTTATTTGGTAGATTGGTACTCCTGGAGTGTCTGTGATGATGCTTCTGGAGTGTTACTATGTGTACTTACATAATACTCGTGCTATTTTGGTTCAGTGAAAGCTGCAGTGTTTTGCAGAAACGTGATGCGCCGATGATTCCAGCATTTGAATAGCTCGACAAAACAGGGGGCATGGTTAGCCTTGCAACAAATTTGTGTGTTCTAATGTATCTTGTGATGCAGTTTAAATAAAAATATTCGGAACTTTATTCATGATCTGAACTATGTGAGACTGAACCTATTACTTGAACCTAAATTGCCTTCTCAAAAGGTACTTGCACACCTCTCCTTTTCGATTCTGACCTGCCACGTGAAGTCATTATTTCCTAACTTTCTCCTTTCATTCCTTTTAATATCGTCTCATTCTTTCTTTGTCTTGTATTTTGCGTTTTGAACGACTCTTCGTTAAATTTCAGATAAAAACAGCACATGAAAAGTGTCTTCCAATCACATTTCCTGAAGGAGATAGGTCAACAATTTATTTCGGTGATACATTTTAATTGATCTGCTGTCGATCTTTTTTGATTGCTGTTGATAAAGTGTTTTTTGTTTGTGTGTAAAAACGTTGCTCCTTTTCCCGTTTCTTTCATTTCCCAATCAGAGCATAATGAAGTACACGTTGTTCCCGGTTTATTACGTTGAGACGGTAGTAAAAATTCTAGAATAAGAAGCCGTATCTTTTTATGGTCGATTGTTAAACCCATTTAAGCATTAAGTGATACTCTTGTTTGTTGGAGCTTCTACGAACTTCGTCCAGATCTCCAGCGCTATTAGAATTTGCATAATTAGAAACGTCGAATTTTGTGGCCCGTGCTTCTGTTATAAGTAAAGAAGGACGATTACCATTGCGTACAGATATGCCACAGTAAGTTGGACACAAACAGACTAGTTATTTCCAGAAAGATGCTATCTTGTAGAAATTATTGGAGAAGAGGTGACACTGTGGAAACCGGATCCAAACACCGGTGGTTCAAATGTTGGGATATAGTTTTATTTATATTTTTAAATTTGTGAATACACTTTAATTTATAATAAAGAAATAGAGCCCGAAGGGAATCATAATATATTAGGTCTCCAAAAGAAATAAGAAAGCCAATAAGAACTTCAGGAATTAAATTCATGAGTAACTAAAAGATGTAGCAGATTAGACAGCAGGAAAACAAATACTATTTAGAGAGATGTAAATATTTATTCAATAGCGGTTGCAAGGAAGTAGATGAAGTGGACGGACGCCGTCCTGGGGCGCGATTTGGCAGCGCCAGTGCGTCGAGGTGAGTGGGTCTGCAGTTCGTGTTGCGTCGGAAGCCCCGACCACACAGCAAGTGTTGTCTGCGGGGCTTCTTCCGCTTCTGTGCCGCCTGGCCACGCGCGTCTTGTCTTCTCGCGCCGTGCTTTTGCAGTTTTCTCGCTATCTTTTCTTTCTCTCTTTCTTTTCTTTCTCTCTTTCTTTTCTTTCTCTCTTTCTTTTCTTTCTCTCTTTCTTTTCTTTCTCTCTTTCTTTTCTTTCTCTCTTTCTTTTACTTCTCTCTTTCTTTTACTTCTCTCTTTCTTTTACTTCTCTCTTTCTTTTACTTCTCTCTTTCTTTTACTTCTCTCTTTCTTTTACTTCTCTCTTTCTTTTACTTCTCTCTTTCTTTTACTTCTCTATTTCTTTTACTTCTCTCTTTCTTTTACTTCTCTCTTTCTTTTTCTTCTCTCTTTCTTTTACTTCTCTCTTTCTTTTACTTCTCTCTTTCTTTTCTTTCTCTCTTTCTTTTATTTCCCGCTTTCTTTTCGTTCTCTCTTTCTTTTATTTCTCGCTTTCTTTTCTTTCTCTCTTTCTTTCGTTTCTGAAATCCGCGAGTTGACGTTTTGTTGGTCTGAGAGTATGATGAGATGCGATGCCTTTAAATTAATAGTATGTATTTATTTTAAAATTGTTTAGGCGTTCTCTAAGAAAGAGGATTTGACTCATGTATCGAAATTAAAGAGTAGTGAGAAATGATTACATCGCCAGGCATCGATGTACTGAGAGAAAGTACTGATGTTTGAGTTCCAGAAGTAAAGAGGTTTTGTACGTATTGAAATCATCTGCAACAACTCCCACAAATTCTTAGCCTACTGTTTAATCAGTTCTGAATCATTCGTGGGTGTCACAGCTGAATGAACCACGTACATTCTCCTACGGTCGAACCTGTCAAGTATTCTCAACAGCGAACCCTGTAGGCATTCTCTTGCGAATGTTTACACGGGGAAATTTACGGTAATATTGATTGTGATTTATCTAGCGTGTAGATATGACTATTTTTATAATGCCGAGAGGGTATTTTTCATAATATGAGATGCACCGAACACGCCGCATGGTTTTATTTTTTGAAATTTACTTTTCTGTCTAAATTAAAACACTTTTAATTTCGTGTGTCTTTTCTTAGGGTTTGTGCCCATTAATAAATGTATCCATTCACACAAACTTGTGAGATACTCATACGTTGCGTAATCGTCTTACATGTTTATATAGTGGTCTTTCTTCTGAGGCAATTACGTACTCTAGATACATGTAAGTATGTAGGTATGTATCTGTGCAAGCAGATGCTGAGTGAGCAGATACATGTATATAAGATATATCGTATGTACTTGCTCACAAACATGCACCTACATGTACACATTCATATTTTCATTAATATAGTCATTGACGCGCGGGAGCTTTCACGTGGCATTGCTTACTCGCCTCTAAAGACGGGGAACGCATGCGGAGGCACGTGTGGGCGTGTCGCGCCCTGTTGATCCGCGCGCCTATTCGCCTCGTCAGGCGGAGCTGATGAGCGCGGCCCCGTCCCCTGGGCGCAGCAGATGCAGCGGCACCGGCTGCCCGCCTCCCGAGGGACGGGGACGCGCCTCCGGATCACCATTTAATTCGCTCTCCTCACCCGCTTCCCTTCCCCCGGCGCGGGGCAGCCCGCCCCGCCCCCGCCCTCCGAACGAACGGAGGCTTCGACCGCCGCCGCTGCCGGGCGCCGAAGCACGGACACATCCGCGCGCGCGCGGATTAGCATGCAAATAGAACGCACCCGCGAGTCGGAAGAGAATTTTTGAAAGTGGGTGTATAGTTTACTTCTTCGACGCTGCTTTTCTTTAAGAACGAATGCCTAGCTGGTGAGATACTAGGTACATCGTTGTAGCAAGCGCTTTGGCTGTAGGTGCAGGTTCTTTTGAACGCTTCTCTACTTACCTTGCACGGTTTGTAATAAAAACATATTTTTACATACCATTGTAGAATTCACGACCGTTGATAAATTGTGGGATATGGATCATGGGACCGGTCAATTAAGAAAACATTAGTATGCCAACGTTTCGGAATATGAAATACCTTCCTCAGGGCTTACTAATATACAAAATGGTCAAATTTACTTTCGGGCCGTGGCCCTGATCGGACTTGGCTTGCAATGGACCTGTGAGCTTTAGCAACTCCATGTTGGAGTTGGTCTGTAGGCAGACATGAAGTTTGACCATTTTGTATATTAGTAAGCCCTGAGGAAGGAATTACATATTCCGAAACGTTGGCACACTAATGTGTTTTCTTTATTGACAGTGATCCATATCCCACTATTTTTACATAAATAGGTATCGTAATTTCACTTTCCCAGGGACATGAAAAAAGGCGCTTCTAGAGGGGAGGGGCTGAAAAGCAATGGGACTTGCCGGCTTGCCGCGGGATGACAATAACATAGTGCAGTGGTGGATAGTACGGACAAGAAAAGCGGAATCACCATTTAATTCGCTCTCCTCACCCGCTTCCCTTCCCCCGGCGCGGGGTAGCCCGCCCCCGCTCCCCGCCCTCCCAGCCGAGCGAACGAACGGAGGCTTCGACCGCCGCCGCTGCCGGGCGCCGAAGCACGGACACACGCGCGCGCGCGCGGATTAGCATGCAAATGGAACGCACCCGCGCCGCGCCGCGGAAGCCAATAGATATGTAAAACGCGTCATCCACGGCGATCCCTTCCGCGCCAAGGAGCCCCGTCTACGGCGGCGACGACGGTGGGAGAGAGAGGGAAAGAGAGAGCGGGGCGGTGACGAGTGGGGTGGGGGCGGGGCAGCAGAAGCTGCAGTGGCAGCACCGTCCAGTCGTCGTGGATGGCGTTGGAGGTGATGGAGGTGGTTTTGGAGATGGCGGTGGCGTTGGCGGGGATTGTTGTGGTGGTTGTGCTGTGGGGGTAACGGTGATGGCGGGAGCTGACGGTCCTGTCAGCAGAAGCGGCGGGGGTGGTGTTGGGTCGAGGGAGCGTGACATTGGCGACGCAGCTGCCTCGGGTCGGTGCCTATCCCTTTCACTTCCAGTCCACTTGCTGCCCCCGCCAACCCTCCCGCCGCAGCAGGCTCTTTCATGCTGGCCGATATTGCCTGATGCATCACATTCCCCCAGTCCCTGCGCTCATCTCCGTTCCCATTTCCCCGTTGTTCCTCGCTGCCGTTGTAAATATGATGGCCACGTTCCAGTGCTTAGTCTCAAGCTTTCGTAACTCATAAGAGGTTCTAAGAGAAGTTAAAATCCCTTCCTATTTATGTGACACATTCCATTTCTTTCACTCTCTGTTCTTGCTTTTCTAACTGCGCTCTAATATTGGAAAGAAACGTGACATTTTTACAAGCGATTATTTTTTTAAATTAGGAAGTTTTTCCAGTGTATTTGCTCGTAGCAGAAAGGATTGATTTTTTGTTTTATTGGGCGGGGGGATAAAGTGTAAGGAAATCTGTTCATGAGACTTGGCTCGAAATATTATAGAATTGATCCAATTTGAAAATACTAGCACTAAAATTAAATAAAAATCTAGTAATTAAACTTTGTGTGTGTAGGCGTTGGTACATATTAAACTTTGTGTGTACAGATGTAGGTGTGGGAAAACAGTGGGATGCAGGAGTGGAGGGTCTTAAGTAAAATTTTCATAACTGTTTTTTTCTTACGTTAGTGTTTACAATACGATGTCATTTACCATTTTAGGGACTTTTTTGTTAATTATTTTCAAATCACAGCCCTCGTAAGAGAGATGCCGAAAACAGATGAGTCCTACGTAGACACTCTTCTGAGAATCATCGCTCGTTGATACCCTGCCATCAAAGTTTTATTAAAAGGTCTTGTGTTTGCCCATGACCTACACCTGAGCAATTAATAAAATCGGTTTTGCCTTCTAGTAGGAGTTGGCATGTTTCTTACAGATTTTAAGCTCAAAATGAAATTTCAATATCACCGCTTATTGATAGATCTTCAATGTGATATATTGAGATCCTAAGTTGGCCCGTCATCTGTGTCTCATAAATCATTTAAAATGGTTGAGATATCTAGAATCAAGTAGCCGTTAAATATGTGTCTTTTTTATTTATATCGATTCATTTCTTTATGTTCCATTATTAATAACCATTTTCTGTTACACCGTGTGACTTGCTAAATATTGTAACCAGAATCTATTGAACACTCAGAGTTTACTAGACGAACATCACATATCATCGGGATCTAAGTAACATATTTTTCTCTTTCGTTGCGGGTAATTAAAATTGTCACGTCAATTACGATGTATGAAGGGCAGTAACATATTGAATTGTGAAGTGTTGTTCTTTTAGGGCGGTAACTGGATTAATGTTTTATGTTACCGAAAAGATAATGGAGTGGTGTGCCACGTGTCGAAGCAAATGGCGAGTACAGAGAAGTTGAGGGGATGTCAATAAAAAATGGATTTAGATTTATCAAATCCATATGATTCGTCTCCCTTAAGAATCTCTTTTTAGTTCTGTGTCGTACTTCTATCTTCTTCTTGTTGCACAAACAAGTGAAGTCTAGTACATCAATATTTGCAAATTCTCCTTTTAATTTTATTTGCAACTCTCTTCCTTTTCCCGCATCACGTCTCATATCTATAAAATCTTACATATTAACATTCATATATTCAATCATCCTGATGGGACAGCTCATGGATGCTTAGCAGTAATAATTAAAAGAGAAATCATTCATAATATTTACGAAGAAAATGCTGAAGACTATCTGCAAGCAACCTCAACACAAGAATAAGACAAACAATTTCATCAGGAAATCCCACACACTTTGACACAGTGTTTCTACCATTGTATGTATGTTTGTATTATTGTTATTATAATTGTAATGTATTTCTGTATTCTGTTTGGACAACTATGGGTAAAAATAATATTTAGAATGAACCATTACTCGATGTTTTCTTTGCAGGGTAGAAATTTATTTACAGTTGTATTTGCAGAATGTTGGAGAAGAACAAATTGCAAATAAAGCATATGTTAAAAAAACAGCTGGTGTCGGTGCTTTGCTCATGGGCCTGGAAACTCTCGTACTCGTTAGTTATCGTTAGGAAACGGATTTTCATGTAAATACATATTTTTACAGTAACAAGATACCTACATTCAGTAATATTTTTTAGACAACACAACATTCTGAACGAATTGGAACCATTTTTATTTTACATATTTGTACATATTTTGGTATAATGACATATTTTTACATATTTTATTTATTGCTATATATTTAGTTACATTTTAATAAATATTTAGTCGAAAATTAATATTTCACATGCGAGTTCGAAATATATGCTACTTGAAAACTAACTTGGTTACTGAAACACTTGGTTTGAAACTAACTTGGTTACGAAACCACGCAATGCACTTGTATTAACGCCGGACCATCGCTATTGATTGTCAAACTTACCTCCACCCGCCCCATCTACTTTTTGGAAACCACGTAGTCTGGATCAAGAATGAGCGGATGTATGTGAAACTGAAAGAACTTCAACCACGTGCTTACTCGTGTTTCATAGACCCCCATGCGTAACTCGATAAAAAATTCAGATCATTGTCTTATTCCTTTCCTTGTGTTGGAGGGGGGAGCGTATGCTCCATTTACCACCACCCTCTTTCTATCACACGCTACACGGTACTATTCACTTGCGCGCTGACTCCTCGTAATTAACATTGTATATAATACGAAAGTATTGTATGTTTCGGATAAAACTAGGGATTAATTGCTTCTGTAGATGTAAAACGTTCATTCAGTCTCTCTGAATCCATGTTAAGATCTGATCGGCAACGTACTCTGCTCGAAAAACGCTTAAAGAATGGAATTTTAAACATTATAACGAATTTTTATTTCACATATTTCCTATTTTTCTTACATATTTTCGAAAAAATAAGTACATATACGAATTTATACATACGTACATATACATATTTTGCCTTTTTTATTACAGTCCGTTATTATAAGTCCGTTCCCTAGTTATCGTGTGCGTATTTAGCGCCGCGCCGTCTCCGTAGCGTCCGCCGCCCTTTCCACCGCTGCCGTCGCTGGCGCCTCTTCCGGCGCGGCGGCGCGCGCTCTTTATTTTTATCAGCGCCCCTCCCCCCCCCCACCGCCCTGCCAGCGACGACGCGCCGCGCGCGGAAATTGGATGCCAGGCATTCGATGGCGCCGAGGGCGATTCCGCCGGCCGAATTTCGTGGCGGAACGCCGCCCCGCCCCGCCCCGCTCCGCACCGCCCCGATCTGCCCCGCTCCGCCCCGCCCCGCCCCGCCCCGCCCCGCTCCGCCCCGCCCCGCCCCGCCCCGCCCTGCCCTGCCCCGCCCTGCTCCGTCCTGCTCCGCCCTGCTCCGCCCCGCCCCCCACCCCGCCGCTCTCTGTACTTAGCCTAGTTCGCCATTTAATATGAGGAAATTGCGGGGGCGGTTCGCACTCATCCCCTCCGCCGCCGGCGACGCATGCGAGGTCGGCCGGTGGTGTAATTGCTGGAGTTCTGACATGGAGGCGCTAAAAAGATCGGAAAAAGGCTCGTGTGCATTAAAATTCTCCGAAATGCCCTTAGGATGCACAACAAAATTAAGGTTTGAAATTTTACAATTATGTGCGGGGAATACATGTACGATCATTCCACTCAATCCTAAAAAAAGTCATTTAATTTTATTTGGGATTATATTTGTAGTTGAAAGGTAGGTTTTTAAAAGATTAATACAGGTTGATTTATGGACTGAAATATTCAAAGTTTATGTTAGGCTAATATCCAAAATACGGGTACAGCAAAAAAAAAAAAAAATCATAAAAATTCTACAAACCAACTACAATTTTTTTTCAAAAAATGAGTGCCGTTTTTTTTTAATTTTGAAAATATCTTAGGTCATTTAAATTATCTCCCAACATTAATATATCTGTTTCATATTCAAGGGGCCGCGACATCAGCCATATCGATTGGGGAATATCAATTTTGGAGAAAATCGACTGAACGGTTAGCTGCTCGCGTAGTTCACAGGCAGATAGATGGACATACATTTTGTCCTCAGTTTGTCCGTTCGTCTGTTGGTCAAGGTATCAAGTACCTACAAAACATGGATTCTAACACACCACGTGTTAAGAGGAATTTTTTTCTATATTTAACAACTGGATTTATCAACTTTTTTGTTACCCTGGCAATTCGGGTTTTGTGTGAAAATTTCGCCTTTTTTCGCGCTGAATTACACAACTTTCGCGGTACTGCGTAAGCAGTAGCAAGAAAGTAAAAAGAACTAAGGAGTAATTTTGTACATAGAATATCATTATTCCATAACATTAAACAGAAAGTTATACAAATCCAAAATATGAAATTATAGTATAATATAATGTAATTATATTATTATTATTATTATTATTATTATTATTATTATTATTATTATTAGTGTATGGTCTACTTATGGTCAATTGTGTTCCAGAACTTTAGTCTTGATACCACCGTGACCCATTTAAACACAAGTCAGATTATACGAATCGCATCCCATCTTAAATTGTAAATCGTCACCTTCCTTTCTCATCATGCTTCTTCCTTCTTTTATTTATTTATTTTTTTTTTTTTTTTTTTTTTTTTTTTTTTTTTTTTTTTTTTTTTTTTTTTTGGCTGTCAGACTGTCTTTCCTTCTTGATCTTTTCACCAACTCCTCCTGTGTCGGGTGTTTCACCAATAAAGATTTTTATGAACTTGAAAAAGCAACTAATGAACGAGGTTGGAAGAGTAGAGCAGCCCGTTCGAAGCCAGGCAATGCCGGCGCGCGCCCCACTGTGCGTGCGTTTTACGACCCACGATCAAAGCGACGTTCACGCGGGCTTTTACTCGGGGAACGAATTCTTCTGAGAAAGTATTCGACAAGAGATGCCAGTACAAACCGAGAAACTTGTTTGATTTGTGAGTTTGTTTCGATGGCTTGTCCTCGCTTGAATCCTTTAGGTATAACTTTCCTGGAGTTTCTGAAGTTCCGTGTATTTGCATTTGAACTTGTGATGTCTGTCTTGTTCGTCTATGCAACAGAATAAGGCTGAGGAGTGCCCAGTAATTTGTGAGTTATAAGGTTTTAAGTGAAATGCTTGCTTTTGACGCCGTCGCTTCGTGTGTACACTGTCTTTTCGTGAAGATTGCCATGTGCAACACAAGCTAAGTAGCTTACGGATAATGTTCTTTCGGCGTTCTAGTACTTACGTACTTGACAGTTGAGACATACTGTTGTCTGTTGTAAATATGTTGCAACTACTTGCTTGTGAACACTATCCTGTCCGTTATGTGTCGAAATTCGGAGATCAAATGCAATATTCCAAAGGTTAATTTTGCAGTGGAGCAGATTAAAATATAATTCTTTGAATTTCAGACTCTCAGTGAATGGAATAATCATGTTAGTGCTATCCATTGTGTAAAGATTTTATTTCATTTAATGATTCCGTGTAATAAATATTTCCCTTAAAGAGGAAAGAATATTGTCTTTTTCACAAAACAAATAATTTTTTATACTGCCTCTCCGAACTTTCGCATTATTAGAAACCTTTCTGAATTTTTCGGTTCCTTTATTAGCTTAAGCGATGGCTTCATTTTTAAATTCTTCGAAGTCGAATACTGATGAAGAAATTTTTGAATTTTCAGACTCTTTCTGGATTGCATGAATCGAATTTGAATAATTTTCTTCAATAAGATTTTTATAAGACTTACCAATTTGAATGATTTTCAGACGTCTGTTTTAGTTGATTCAAAAATGCTGACCACAATTTCCATACGATCACTTTGCTGCTTCTACTTGTATACGGTGTGACGTATAATAGTTTTTTTATTAGGTTTACAATATTCTTACCGTTGATTTTGATTTTTGAAATGGAAGACTAAAAAATTTTTTTTAAATTGTGGAACTGAAAAACGTTTTAGGGACAACTTAATACGAATACGTTTATATTGATTGCGAAATTAGTAGTAACAAAGTATTTGCAAATTATACAAATTTCTCATTATAAGGCTAAAAGCTTGGACGTAAAAACGTTGAATGATCTCAATTTTGCGTTTTTGTAACCTTGCTCAAAATTTAAGATTATAATTACATGTAGTCGCTGAATAAAAAGATGTTGAAAGGTTGAATAAAATACTTTTCGAGTTTGTACGTAATAATAATTGTTTACTTTTATTTATTACTATGCCATGCAGGTGATGATTCTTAAAAACCTTTGTCTTTGCTTTATTTATTTAGTCAAAAACAGTCAAAAACTGTATGTGACGTATGGGGGAGAAAATCATCTGCGCACGCTTTTTTGAGTTCCAGAATCCCTTCCCAACAATTTAACTAGTAACAATTTAACATAGTTGAAACATGAAAAAATAATAGTAGTAGTAATAATAATAATAATAATAATAATAATAATAATAATAATAATAATAATAATAATAATAATAATAATAATAAATTTAAAAAAGCGAGCGATTAACATTTCAAAAACTAGATATTTGAACTGTGTATTTGGACTTACGACTGGCCGGTGGCACATGATCACTGTGGTCCGACGTTGAAGCGGGATTGAACGGGCGGGGGAAGGGCGGTAGTCAGGATTTGGGCTGCGACGCGCGCGCCCGTTGCTGTATTTATTTTATCCCGCCGCCGCCGCCGCCGCCGCCGCCGCCGCCGCTGCTACAAGTTTACCGCGCTGCGTCGTTGCCGCGCTTCAAATATTCAAAGGCGCGCCCGCGGGAGCTCGTAAGTTTCTTGGGCGCTAGGGGTTCTGCGCGCCACTGCCGTCGCAGCCACCCTCGGGCCGCCTGAAGCCGAACGGGCAAGACGAGGCGGGGATGGAGGAGAAAAGGCGAGGCGAAGACTGAGGTCGGGAGCGTAAGGGAAAGAAATGCGGAAGGAGAATAAAGGGGAGCGATAGGCAGAGGGTTAAGTGGGTGAAAGTGGAGAGAAAAAGGGAAGTAGGAAGAGGGAGAAATGGGCTGGAGGAGATGGGGGAAATAGGGAAGGAAAGAGAAATGGGAGGAGGGAGGGGGAAGAATGAGGAAGAGGAGAGAGAAGGGGAAAAGAGATGGGTAGAGGGCAGAGAAATAGGAAAGTGGGGTATTGTTGAATGTAGAAAGGACGGAGAAGTGTGGAAGAGAGGATGGAGAGAAACGAAAGAAACTAATGGAGGTAATGTTAGATGAAAATGAATAGCACGCGACCGAATACAAGTTGCTGGTCGGCGGGTGACGAAAAATTGTAAAGCTTATATGAGTCTATTTTTGGAGGGAAATGTGCGGGGAAACTCGACGTCGATGACATTGAGGGAGATGGAAGGTGTGGCAAAGCGGAATGTAGTGGTGGATGGCGAAGGCGTTGGTTGTGTGAAAGGCGCAGGTAGTTGTTTATTTAGGAGAGGATTTGATGTGCTGGGTGTTGGCCCGGAAAGTTCGAAGTCAACCCGATAAATCGATAAATCGTTTTCGCTGGAAGTATCGGTGCGTTTATGAGATACGAAGGGAGATTGGAAAGTGAATTTGTTATTGAAGAATCATTAAGCAAATAAGGAACGCGACAGAAAAGATCATATTAGGAAAGCTATTTTAAAAAGCTACTTTGTTCAATATTAATTAAACTTGGAGTGCACAAAACCGATGACTCTGGAAGTCAGAAAGCTAGTTTTAACTTTCGGTTGGGAGAGGTTGATGAGGGATAGACAAGATGGTGATGTTATACTTGAGATAAGTTTCTTTTCTGCTCGCGGTCTTGGTCGTCAGGAGCAGGGTGAAATTCGTAAGACTGAAACCTAGAAGTTGATTTTCACTGAGGTTTTTTATTGTGAAAGAAGAAAAAAAATCAATTAATAAACCCGAAATAAAGATACAGAAGTTAACCTTTGAACGTATCGTGGTGGAATGTTGAATGAGGCTTTGCGTACGTTCTTAAATAGATTTGTCACAGTTCCTACATCAGTTTTGATGGTAAATTTATGAATATTTTGAAATTGAAATATTTCAATGATAATGTGCAATGTTATTAAAATAGACTTCCATCTTAACGGAAATACTCGTAGTATAATGGAGTTTACAAATGTTTAAGAATCTCAGTCATTCTCACAAACAAAACGTATGACACAAATAATGTTTTCAGTGGGGTTGATATATAGTCCCTAATATTGTCGATATGTGCGAACTAGACGTCAGGTAGAAACAATTTAAAGAAGACCAAATCTTGGAGCAGCTCCGTGAAAAGTTCTTCCATGAGCATTATACGTCAAAGGTTCTTCCATGATTATTGTGTGTGTATGGTAAACAGAGAACCTGACATCACGTTTGACGTTTGGAGACTATTAGTATTAGTCAAGCAGTTCATGGTATAATTCGTTGCATGTATAAAATGTGCTATACAAGAGTGCGGCTTTTGCAACGGAAAATATCCAGATTTCAGCGCACCGGAATAATAAAATAGAAAGACAATATCACGGGTAGAGACATGTAGTGGAGCGGTCAGAGAAGATTGCAATCTGGAGGCACAGCCGTGATGTGGATGAGAGCTAGTGCAAGGGCGGTGAAAAGTAGTAGAATACAACTTTTTCAGAAAACGCTGTTGAAACATTTACCACTTTGTTTTTCTCGTATGTATCATCTTCCTCGCCCTCTCTGAAAAATTATATCAGGTTTATTAAAAAAAATGAAAGTGCATTGCACAAAATACTTTTTTTCTTATTTTTTTCTATTATATCATCTTAGAACGGGTGAAGTAAATGGTTTTCTCTGGGAATTTGACTCCAGTACAACTTGTTACCAAACATTGAATTAAACTTTTCCCTACACAAAGTGTTACGGAATAGTCACAGGGCTTTTATTAGAAGCTAGAGCAATCGGAACATCCTTGCTAATTCAATTTGCGTCACGGCAAGTGCCTCACTGAATGACGCTTCTCGCAAAAGCCCCGCTGCCTCGTCGCCCTTTGTTGCTTTCATTTCGGCGAGGACAATCCCAACAAACGCGCATAAGTCAAAGAGAGGTCCTCTTTGGCAAGGCCGTCGCGGGGGCCGGTCTCTTTGACTCCGGAACGCCGTTCGCGAGGGCGTGCGTGGGTGTCCGGTGTAAAAGGAGTTGCCGGAGGGGGAGAGCAAACACCGGAAACCCAATCCGTCCATTCGCCCCACACCCCTCTCTCGAAAAAGACGCGTTAGTTAAACATTCACCGTCCGTAGTCGGCGTTTGGCTTGGCGCTCGATTATTGTTTTAAAATTGAAGCTGAAGTTGAGTAATTTTACGAGTATCGCGCGCAGCTATTTGATAGCGCCGCCCGCCCGCCCGCCGGTCGGAGTGTTGGAAAGCCGTGCCTGGAAGTGCCGCAACTCCTCGTTAATTTTTGAAGTTAATTAAAAGATTTATTCCCGGCTCGGAATAATTTCCGACGCGGGCTCCGCGCTCGCCGTGTTGCTCGTTCGCTTCCTGAGCGGACGGGAGCGCGCGTTGTTCAACTTCCCTCCTTCTCCCCTCGCCCCCCGCACCCCCTCACCGAGAGCGGTAGCTCAGTGCATCAACTGATGTCACTGCAGCGCCTCTGACCGGGAGGTCCTAGGTTACACTCCTCACGGCGGCAGGATTTTCGACACTAGCTTTTCAGCTACGTCGAATTCAGTCGCTGTCTGGAGGAGAATTCTAGCGGCCGGCTGCTCTGATCGGTAGTTTTCCGTGGTTTCTCCGATCAACACCAGGCGAATGCTGGAGCAGTACCCTACCAAACGAGCCACGGACCGCGCGCGATCTTTCCTTTCTTTTCCTTGTCCTCTCCTCTCCCTTTACACACACACACACACACACACACACACACACACACACACACTTACACTAACATGCACTACACTACCACATATTCCGGGAGACCGTTCGGGAGCTTAGAGCTTCTCCCGGCTGGGGCGGTGCCCCGCAGGTGGGAGAGTCCTGGTTAGGGGGAAACCCCACTAGCTGACGGTAGGTCGGCGCCGGATCTCGCCATCCAGCGGTGGAAGATCACGGCCATCTCGCGAGAAAAACATGCACTACACTAACGGTACTAATGACCAAAGCAGTTGACGCGCCCAGAAACACGAAAAAATCAATCAATCAAAAAACCTCCCCCTCTCTCCCACCTCCGTGCTTCACGCGCGTTGCGTTGCCGCTTCCATCTTGAATCCAGGATCTCTCGCGCTGGGTGTGTCGTATGGTGTTGCGGATAAGGCTTTATCTCCTTGTTGCCGGTTTTGATTGAGCGTTTCTCGCGTTTACGTAATGTTTCAACAAGGAGGCCACTTTCTGGAAAACGTGGGAGACCGGGAAAAATCAGGGAATTTCATTGCTCTGGAAAAGTCAGGGAAAATTTTGAGAGGAGAATAAAACCAGGGGTTGTTCCTTAAAAAATTAGAACAGCGTTATTTTTGGCTCAATTTTTATTTGTTATGGAAATATTGTTAACTTGTACGTTGTCTCAGCGAAATAAGGGAGCTGGCCAATTGATGTCTGGGAAGCTTTAATATTTTCTGTAAGAAGTGTAAAATTTTATATATGATCAATAAAAACACTACGAAACGGAAAATACAGGGAAATTTGTTACAGGAAATGAGTGGCCACCTTTTTGATCTGATCCCTTTTGCGGAGGTGGATTAGGTATTATTGGGAGACAGGGTACCCTGAGCACCTTCTTCTTACCGGGAAACACGCGTTGTTCTCTCTCGACCTCTTAAAACTCTGCATTTAATGTTTCAAATCGCCCTTTCCTTAACCTCACGTTCTGAAATATATCTACATTTGTGTTTTCGTTTGGACGGTCTAGAGGAGAATTGGGGCGACCGGTTGCTTCGTTAGATCGTTTTGGTAGTTTTCTGCACGGACTTAATATTCGTAATCCAGTATTTTAAATAATGTGTTACAAATACTACGCGAACTTTTCTTCCCCATTTTATCCTCACTCTGATTGTTACATTACAATAAGACTTGATCTAGAAAGATTCTTACAATTGTCTGAATCTTTCTACTTCATAGGGAATGCGTTGTTTGGGGGGTGAAATATTCTTTGTATTGAAGAAAGGTTCTGGCGTCAAGTAACTGTGTGAGTACGCGGATGTCAGGCCAAGGCCGATTCCAAGACTGGGTTATGAGGGGTAGATACGCCGATACTTCCCAACTGCAAGTTCTAACCCTAAGGAAACTCAAGATACTGAGTATCAGAGTTGGTGGCTAATTATTCGTAAGTGAATAGAATAAAGGTGTTTTTTGAGAGGAAAGCGACAGCACATTTCAGTGATGTTTCGTTTTCAAGTGAAGAGCAATGCAATTTGTTGACCATTCTCGGTAAAGCGAACTCTCTCTTGCGTTTATGTAGGGCTATTCGTACTGCGTATGTAATTGTATGTGATAATTTTTATGATTAATGTATCAGTAATCCGTTATTCAATATTTATCCTTGTACTGAGAAGTTGGTAAATCTTTGCTTTGACCATATGATCATTTGAATAAGCGAGAACAATATTCATCGAACCCTTTTTTCTACTGGATTTGAAAAGACATTTTAAATAATAAAGTTTCAGACGAATTGAAGTTTCATGAAATATTAAGATGTAAGCCAACCTGTTAAGATAAAGCAAAACTCAATGCTTTCTGACAAGCCTTGCAGTTCATTCACTAAACGATGAGCGTGTAGTCTGTTTTCTCAACTGACTCATCTCTCCTCCTATTTTCTTGTCATCTTCTTTCCCTCTCTTCTCTCCTCACCTCTACTCTCGCTTAAATTTTTTTTATTTCTTTCCCTTCTACGGATACACAAGACTTAACTGTGTATCCGTAGTTTATCTCGCTTATCGCCGGAGGGTGAAACGTTATCTCCTCGCTGCCTGTTTTGCTCCCGCGCTTCGCACCAACTCCTGATGATGCGTCTAACATCTCGGCTTTGCAGGTGCGAGTTCTAAACCCCTGCAGCAGCTTAAGGCACTACATAATGAGCAGGCTTCTCATGAGATGTCCTGGCTGAGACACCGCAGACGGTCAATAGATAATCATCACGTTTGGACGACTCATAGAAGCACTCTCATATGCATGCGGATTCAGTTCGAGAGCTTTCACAACTCTTTTACTGACTTAAAAATAATTATTGCCAACCTGCACTTTCGCCATGGCAACAGGAGACAAACTTTCATCAACAAACACTTTCGCTATGACAGGAGGAAAAATCAACAGTTACAAAGACAAACGACGTTCGTGGTTTCGGATCACTGAACGAAATTCGTTTAAATGTGACTTTTTTTTAAGGATTGCTGTACTTCGTTGGCAGTCGCCTAATGGTACAGTAAAGTTGTAAGACAAGTCGTTCAAAACATTTTGGCCTGTGCTGACTGGCCTTGAGATTGTACATCCAATCTGACAGGATGGACGCCGCGTAAGTTGTTGACTTAAAATAGAACAAAAACTAGTGTTGCTATAACAGTATACGCTTTCTCGCATTCTTTTTAACTTCTGCAATTTTCGAAAATTCAGAGTTCGACAAACATGACTACTGCGTCATTCTTTTAAGCGTCTCTTGTTCTATCCTGGAAAAAAGTTCTCAGCTATATCTGTTGATGTCTTTAATATTTTCTGAAGTAGGAAAAAAACTGTGTCAATTCCCCAATCTGATTTCGTTCATTGCATTAAGACGTTACCGAAGAGCTTGCTTGTGGACTTTTTTCGGTCATTCATATATCTCTTCCGCTTTCTTTCTTTCTTTCCTTCTGTCAATATTTAATGCATTGTGGGTTCAACACCAAATTGCCTTTTGTTACGTTTTGATTATTGATCCGCGGATATGTAATATATATGCATCTTCTTCCAGTGGCATGAGACATCAACGATAATTTTTTTTGTGCTCCGATTGTTCCATGCTCCGTGGAAATTGAAATTCTTTATTGAATTTGTAAAGGCAATTTAAATAGATAGGAGCTAAATGGGAATAATATAATAGATTTGATTGCACATGTATTTATCGGTCGCACATGAGACGCATATCGAGATTTCCTTCGCATTCAGTGAGGGAGAAAGAAAGAAAGAAAGAAAGAAAGAAAAGGAAAGGAAGGAAATTGCACACACATTCCGTCAGCGCTTCACTTCTTCTAAAGCCGGCAGCCCATTGCGATGCTCTGTCGATTGCATTCGTCCTCGTTTAGCATTATCCCAACTGATTCGACTGCGAATAATCTACACCCCTCTCCTCTACTTCTCTGGCCTTCCTTGGCTTTGCTGTGCATTTTATGACCTTCACTATCCCTTCGACCGTTACTTCCTATTTACCTAACTGATGGTTTCTTGGCTCTGCTGCCGTACCCTTTATTTCTCCATCTCACAGGTGTACTATGCCTGCCAGGCAGTCGTTGCTTTTGAGTTTTAATTCTTCTGCTGTTCACTGGTCCATTTAATTCTTTGCCTGTCAAAGACATTATTCATTGCACGGCTTCCATCTCTGGAATCCATCTGCAACCTACTTGCTCGTTTCAATGGATTCCTCAATGTGCTGCCGATGAATTATATGTCGTTTTCTGATCCGTTCCCAGAGCAGTGTTCACACAACAAACGCCAACTTCAAAGCCTGAAGTGAATGTATTGGAGCGTTGTAATTCTCAGCAGCTTTGAATATTTTGGCGTTACAAATTTAATTGATGATAACGAGAATATACTACATTTTTTCCGATCGGAGGTCGGTAGGTATTTTGTTTTCAGTACTAGCACGGAAAGTATTTCCGATACGTCTCCAGGCTGATATTGAAAAAGGTTGAACTGTCATATTCGAATACTGCGCAAGTATGCGTCACTATCTAGACGATGTCGAAGAAAAAAATATTTTTATTTGACTCGTCTAGCTGTTACGAGTATTCTGCCTGTACTTAATTGTCCGCCTATAGGTCCACACGGACTTTCACGGACTCGCGGACTCACTTCCATCCGTATCTCCAGTCCCGTAGCTCGAAACGCTCAGGTTGCCACCCCACCCTTTCTCACAGACATGCACTTCCAGCCCGTGGCCCCACCCCATCCCACCCCACCCCACCCACGCAGCCGCGAAGAGTAATTACTCTCTTGAGGGTCGTGCGTGGCGGGAGGGGAAGGAACTGGACGCCGCTAATGAAATCAAGAGATGAACGCACCTCCACCTCTTCCTCCACATCCACTGCCGCCCCCAACCCCGCCCCCGGCCCCGCCCCCGCCCCCGGCTCCGGCCCCGCCCCGCCCCCGCCCACGGCCCCGCCCCCGGCCCCGCCCCCGGCCCCGCCCCCGGCCCCGCCCCCGGCCCCGCCCCCGGCCCCGCCCCCGGCCCCGCCTCCGGCCCCGCCCCCGGCCCTGCCCCCGGCCCCGCCCCCGGCCCCGCCCCCGGCCCCGCCCCGGCCCCGCCCCCCTGGCCCCCGCCCCTCGCCCCCGCCCTCGCCCCCGCCTCCGCCACCGTCCCGCCCCGCCAGCGCCGCTGCTGCATCCCGCAACTCCTGCCGCCACCTACCCCGCCCCTGCCATCGCGTCGTTGCCACTGGCGCCTCGCGTCGCTGTAACAGCAACAGAGCAGCGGCGATTAAAACTGAATCAAATTTTAATGGGATTTCATTAGGGCGTTTCATAGCGCCGTTTTTCTGCGCAGCGGTGCTTCTCGCGTCGAAGAACGGAGTGCAGCGCGGTTGGCGGGGACTGCTCTACTGTGGATGATGGTGGCGGGGACACGGTTCTTGGATTATGATAAAAAAAGGAACGGCACAGCGAAAATACCGCTATAAGTTCAGCCAAGAGACGAACTAATCTGGAACGATCCAAAGGCAAGCCTCCCTATGATGCTTATCTTAGCA
Source organism: Teleogryllus occipitalis (assembly GCA_011170035.1). Lineage (NCBI taxonomy): Eukaryota > Metazoa > Arthropoda > Insecta > Orthoptera > Gryllidae > Teleogryllus > Teleogryllus occipitalis. The sequence goes on along the minus strand of BLKR01009906.1, from coordinate 19,736 downwards.
AAACGAAGCTCTGTATGGCTACGGAAAATAAAACACGGCCGATGATTCAGCAATGATGAAAGCATTCGTGCGCAATTTGTCGAAAAATTTGTTCATATGAATTTATAAGTTTGAAACTGATACGGGGATGCAAATCTCGAGAATTAACATTGGGCTCACGGTTGAAGAAAAGTAATAATAATAATAATAATAATAATAATAATAATAATAATAATAATAATAATAATAATATAATATGTAGTTCAAAGCTGCGAAGAAGATTTGAAGATGTGTATCCATAAAACCCCAGTGGCTTCGTTTGGCGATAGGAATGAAAGTGAAAACAAAGGTAATGTTTTCCAAATTACTGATAAAGAACCAAGCAAACGACATTAAGATAGATAAATATTTTAATGTGATTATTCATCTTCTTTGCGACTTTTTACTATCAATTTAAGTGGGGCTCGTATCGGTCCGTTGCGGTTGAAACATTTTCAGTCAAATACGACGCTCGAAACACATAAGCATATATAAACTATTTATTTACAGCTGCTGGTAGGGAGGTTAGGATGGTAGGGAGGATAGGTTGGCATTGTTTCATGACATCTGTTAGAGCAGAGATTCTCTACCCACCAACCGGGAGCGGTAGTGCATCAACTGATGTCACTGCAGCGCCTCTGACCGGGAGGTCCTAGGTTCGAGTCCTGACGGTGGCAGGATGTTTGGCACTAGCTTTTCAGCTAGGTCGAATTCAGTCGCTGTCTGGAGGAGAATTCAATCGGCCGGCTGCACTGATCGGTAGTTTTCCGTGGTTTCTCCGATGAACACCAGGCGAATGCCGGAGCAGTACCCTACCAAACGGGCCATGGACCGCGCGCGATATTTCCTTCCTCTTCCTTGTCCTATCCTCTCCCCTTACACACACACTTACACTAACATGCACTACACTACCACCACATAAACCGCGAGACCGTTCGGGAGCTTAGAGCTTGTCCCGGCTGGGGCGGTGCCCCGCCGGTGGGAGAGTCCTGGGTTGGGGGAAACCCCACTAGCCGACGGTAGGTCGACGCCGGATCTCGCCATCCAGCGGGGGAAGATCACCGCCATCTCCCGAGAGAAAGCATGCACTACACTAACGGGACTAATGACCAAAGCAGTTGGCGCGCCCAGAAACACGAAAAATCAATCAATCAATGTACCCATCAATGAACAGTCAAACACGAAAACTATTTTTCACAGCAAGCTATTCTTCATGAAAGTAAAATCTAGGCGCTAAGGAATCCTGTGATGTCAGTCTCTCTAGCGAGGGCTGAGTGCGCGAGCTGGCTAATCTGCCGAACGCGCCACACGTGAAGTTCTGTACCGGAGAGGGCGAGGAGGTAAAGAGAGTGGGAGAGAGGAGGGACGTGCTAAGGCGGGTGGGTGCGGTGGCGGGAGCTGCGGAATCCGCCAGGAGCAGCAGCAGCAGCGCCGCGGGTGCTGGCGTTGTTTGGAACGCCGCGTATCTCGGTGCACTTGCGTTATCTCCCCTCCCTGGGACTGCCGCTGCAGGGCGCGCATGTTATGGTTCATTTAGGGCTCCGCGTGGGTTGGCTGAACCGGCGAGCTGATTATTTTTATTGCGTTTATCGTGCGTTCTGCGTAGGTTGCTGTGGTTGAAAAAGTACTTTTCTGGGGCTTCCGTTCGAAATCTCACAAAATTCACGCAATAACATGCCCCCTTTTCTCGTTTTTATACCGATTTGGAGGTGTGTGCAACATATGCTGCACTCCTGATTTAGAGAGAACTACGTTACGTAGTAATTATTCGGGCTGTATATTTAGTGCGACGATGGGTTAAACTCTGCGGTTGCAGTAATAGGATTGTTGAAAACTATATTTCGTGTATGAAACATTTTGTGCTTTCATTTCGTAAATTATTCATTCGTTAGACACAATAGAAGCAGGAATGTGATTTAAACAAACACCGTGAACAATGATAATGTGATTATTTCAGTGATTGTAAAAATGAATTTAAATCGGAAATATGATGCAGCAATAATAATATTTGTGTATATTACAGAGATACTAACATTCTGTGTTTTTTCAGTAAACGAATTAGTATTTAAGGGACATGGCATTGGATGATTGAATTCTCTTGTGTTTTTCGATTGCTATTACATATCGAATGATGAAAAGCGTAATTAATGCAATAGGAAACATCAAATTACTGAGGATTGTTGTAAGAAACCTAAAATAATTAAAAACCTATAAGTTCTCTTCAAATAATTTTACTCATTTATTTTATTTCATTACTATGCCAAACTTTCTGACACAGAATCTCTGATAAATTTGCATTACCCATTCACTCTCCTGTAAATATGGTGTAACATGATATCAAATTAATGTCCAATTTATCTCTTGATATCGTGAGTGGACTTCACCTACATTTTACGAAGAATGATACAGCTGCTTACTAGTTTTCGTGTCACAATTGTGGAATGAATTGAATGTGTTGGAAGTATTGTAATTATTTTTTATGAGCCCATAAGAATGTTACCCTGTGGAATGCGAGATATTTTACTTTGTTTAGGAGCCGTATTAAGTCATTTGGACAGATAAGTCTATCAATACTGGTGAAATACACCAATGTCGAAACCGGGAGAGGTGGCTCAGGATATCAACTGGTGGCATTGCAGTGCCACCGACTGAAAGGTCCTTGGTTCGAGTCCCGACGGTGGCAAGATTTACAACAGTAGCTTGTCAGCTAGGTCGACTTCAGCCGCTGTTTGGAGAAAAATTCTAGTGGCCGACTGCTCTGATCGGTATTTTCCGTGGTTTCTTAGATCAATACCAGGCGAATGCCGAAGCTGTACCCTAAGTAACTGGTCACGGGCCGCGTGCGATCTTTCCTTTCTCTTCCTTGTCCTATCGTCACCCCTTTACTTACACATACTAACAAGTACTACACTACCGCATATGTGGGGAGACCGGTCGGGAGCTTACAGCTAGTCTCGGTTGTGGTGGTACCGCTCTGGTGGGAGATACCTGGTTGTGGAAAACCCCACTAGCCGACGGTAGGTTGGCGCTGGATCTCGCCATCCAGTGTGGAACGACCTCCGCTACCTCCCAAGGAAAAAAATCACTATACTAGCGGGACCAATGATTTTAGCAGCCGACGCGCTTCACTAACAACAATCAATCAACTAATACCCAAAAGTATTGCATAATTGTTATAGTTTGTGTTATTATCGCGGACTTGAGTAATTGTACCTATCACCTCCCCCCCTCTCTCTCTCTCCCTCATGCGTGTGTGTGTGTGTGTGTGTGTGTGTGTGAAGGATAATCGTAGGAGAAAGATAAATGATAAGACATAACTAGCGAAAATAATTATGTGGAGTAAAATACGAAATGAACCTCAAGTGGGCATAACTAAACATAGAAAAATTGGAATCTGAGTAGTTACTGCCCTTCGATACGGTGTACGATCACCTACGTTCCACCCACACTGGACTGCCAGTGATATGACATGCTCTTTAGATGGGGGATGAGGTCAGTTAGAATATGCTCCCACTGCAAGGGGGTTCTTAGGTCTGGAATCGTTCGTGAGGGCGCCTGCCCGTGAGGGCATCCGCAATGAATCCTATGCATGTGTTTTGAAGTGTATGTGCAGTGAAAACGCCGTTCAGTCCAGGTGTTAACTATCTTTCCCCTGAAGAAATTTCTCCTTCGGTTGGTTAGTGACACTGTGTCGTAAGTTCTGTGATGGCAGTGGGTGCACCCATTGCTCTCCGAAGTTGCCGCTCATGTGAGTCACGAGCTTTTACATCCATTGGCAATGACGCACACTCACACCGTCACGCCATCCTCCCAATAACGATACCTTGTTATGCAACTGCCCTGTACTCTCCTGAGCAATATATACCGGGAATCATGGTGGAAATTAAATCGCGACTCTTCGGGAAAGAGCATATGGTTCTGGCAACTCTACCCCAACGCCCGTGACGTTTTTTCTGTCTCCACCGTATGCGTACCTGTCTATGCGAACGTGTAAACAGCCAATTAGGTCTTGCTCTTAGTGAAAGATAGCTGTCCAGCAGAGGGGTTGTCGTGACCCTTGGCTTCATCTTTATTTTTGCAATTGACTTGGACTTGAAGAGGAAAATGAGTTCTTTTCTCTACTTTAGACAGAGTAATGGCTAGTATGTAATAATAATACCAACCTTTTATTTTGCAGATCCTGTTACAATTGGAAGACAAATCTTCAGACCTCATTTGGTAAGTATTTAAACACACGTTTAATAATTTTATGAAAAAACTATCTTTTATAATGTAAATTTCACGACGGAAATGCAGTAAACGTAGGAGTAAATAACACATTCCCTTCAAGTATGTTTGCGTGAATCATCTATATACATAATTCTTTTTTGCCAACAGAAAAATCTTTTGAAGGAAATGGATGAATAAGTTATCAAATACATAAGAATATTATTATTATTATTATTAATAATAATAATAATAATAAAGTTCGCGGAAATCACGAGTCTGTCTGAAATGCCGTGACATCACTTGTGCAAAGAACTCGAAATTCCATAGTACAAAGCTCTGCAGTGCTCAACTGCCCGTGAGCTCCACACGGGCCTCGGGGGCACTGAGCAAGCATTCGCCTGGGCGGGAGGCGCAGCCGTGACGCCTGTCACGCGGTTTTAATTTACGCCGTGTATAAAGAGCGAATGGCTGGGCAGGGGGCGCTGCCGGGGCGGAGCGTTGGGGGCCCTGGCGGAGCATTCTGAAATTACTGCGACGCGGCGCCAGGGGTGGTGCTGTTACAATGGCGGTGGCGACGGTGGCTACTGTCTGGCTGAAGGATAACAAGAAGACGACAAATGGAATCGAAGGAAGGCCAAATACCTTCTGTCGGTGTTAACGCGTTTCAAATTCGTTAAATTGCGAAGAAATGTTAAATCCACGGAACTGTGCGTTGTGTTTAGGAGGTAGGCCTGCGTACCTATTACAGGGTCTCTAATATTGCGTAAAGAACGTACTTAAATTCATGGCTGAAATGAAGAGCGTTAAATTCTCAGTGGTAAATAACTGCATCTGTGAGAACGCCAGAACAGAAAGGAAGTATCGGTACTTTTTATATTTATTTTTAGCCTTTTTTTTGTTTAATGCACTTACTTGGTACCTGTCTTAACGTGGCTGAGACTTGACGCTGCGACCCTGACCCCAAAGCAGTGTTCAAGCCCACATAGTCTTCGCGGTTTTGATCGTGTGGTTTTATGGCGTGGTTGACATTCGTTCATCTAAGTATTCCAAATAAAGATGGAAGTTATACCCATTTCTCTATCATTTTCCCGTCTTTTTCCTTCTTCAGCATCCTGCCATCCATCATGTTGCGGAAGGTAAAGGGTAGCCACCGCTGACGTCACTCTTCCTTGAAGGGGAGGACATTAAAGCATATGCCTTTTCCCTCACCCACGCTCAGAAGTATCACACTCGACATCATCTCTTAATGGTAAATTCTTTTATTGTTACAGCGTCAATAAGCTGACTCTCTGGAGTAGGCTCACAGCGGGTTCGTTATCTCCCGTATTCCGATTAATGCAGCCCGGCCACGCGGAGGGGACTGCGTGGCTTGGCCTGCGGGCCGTTTTATTACGGTTTCCGCTCGACTAGAGTGGGTTCTTCGCGGAATCTCCACTTGCCGATGCCGTGTCCTCGTTCTGCTATCGATCTTCCCTTTCTGTCCCCCCTCCCCCGCCTCTCTCTCTCCCCCTCTTTCTCTCTCGCCGCTCGGTCTCGGCTTCTAGTCAGCGTAAAAGCACTGCGGCTGCACCTGCCCTGTGACAAAACCGAGCACCGAGTGCAGTTGCCGGCGCAAGACGCCAGAAGGTGACGTCGGGACGACCGCAATCTGTGTAAAATCCAGGCGCACGCGTTTATTCGGGATGGGCTGAGATAGCCTTTGGGTCGCGCAGGGTTCATTTCTTTGACGCTGTTCGACGACAAAGATCCACGTACCACATTTATACTACTCTATTTCAACGAGTAGCCTCTCCTTAGTTTTGGATTATGGGTAGATTGAAAAATCGTATTGCCTACTTTGAGTTCATTTATAGAATAGCTTGAGTTCATTATATTCTGCTTAACCCTTGGGGACGAGATACCAAGCAGAGAAGAACGACGGTGGTTAAGAATATTCAATTTAGAGAAAGAATTAATGTTTTCTAATTGGCAACACTATATATTAAGAATTAATGGAATTCTCCTCACTACGCGGGTTTTGGAACATGAACTAGTGGGCCTCGCCCAACATCTACACGTTCGGGACATATTCGGATTAGGCATGAGTAATCGTATAGGTGAAGATTCGGTTGAAATGTTCAAATAGAAAATATACTCAACACTAATTTTCTTTATTGTGAAACTATTTTGAATTTTCATTGGTTTAATATTATTGATAGTTTGTGGCGTTGTTGAATACTTTTACGTTAGTATAATAGTTGGTGTCAATTAGAATTCGCAGTAGGTAATTGTGTTAATTACATTTGGTCTCATATTCAAAAGCTTCGTTTCAATGTTATTTTTTGTCACAGTCTGTGGAGATGTATTTTTGTAGCTGTGCTTCGTTGCAAATGGCTTTTATTTTCCTCTGGAAATAATGTTGCTTTGTCATCGTGTAGCCTGGGGTATCTATAGTGCAGACGTGTAGCAGGAGCAATCTCGTTTATTTTCAAAAATATAAACTAAAAGTTTAGCTGTGGTTTGGTGCAAAATAAAATACAGTGGAATGTGCACAGAAAATACTATAGTATGTATATGAATGATGCAGCATTTTTCCAGAACAGGAAGAATTCAATTTATTCGTATTCGTAACTCACAGAAATATTATGTTATTTTTTAATAAAGACGTAGATCAAATACTAAATTAAAGAACATGACAAAGAAGAAAATGACTAAGAATATTATATTGTGCCATGTAACACTTTGAATGACCTACAGTTTGGGTTCATGAGACAACTGATAAAATTTGCTATAAATAAAACAATTTAGAACAATATTTGCAGATGCTTCCAACATTCCCAAATTGATACAATTTGTGTACTGTGACTATTCCACTCATGAAATTTCAGCCAATAGCATGTAAGAACTGGGACCCTACCAGCCAATTAGAGACGACTTTATCATGCATATTTATCAGTTATTGATTATCACCTCCCAAGAGGTGATAAATTTTGCGTCTTGTTTTGTCTACAGATAGAGGTTATGTAACCGTCACTCAAGCCATATCTCCAAATGAATGAGGAACACCATTCTTCAGTTATTAATAAATTAAGACATAGTAACGCTTCAAATTCAACATCTTCCTTAAAAATAAGCGAACAAAACACGTTTCCTTCGAATTTAAACTTTAAAGATTGTGTATTCAATAACTGTATTTTCAAGGAATTTCGCTCTTAGTTTGTCTTATGTTTATTTTGTTGTTTGTATATAAATACCCTCCTCGCTTCGTGAGTCGGGGATTTATCGACAATTTCCAAACCATTCGTGGAATTCCCTTTGAGCGAGTAATTTATTTAGCTTTTGTTTTTTATCTTAAAACCGTCATTTTACCATATTTCAGTATCTAAAACTGTATTGCGCGGTTTTTCTACTGAAATCGTACACAGCTCAGCCTCAGCTTTGATTCTGCCAGCAGCTCAGGTGTCTTCAGCCCGCCTCTGCTTACATGATTTGTTTCTCCGATAGCTCTACGCCGAACATTACACTCCATCATCTTCCACTCGATGCTTCCCTTGCCGCTTCAGTTTGTGAGTAGATGATGCCGATCTGTGGAACGGCAAATGGCGCAATAATTGGAAAAGAGTGCTGAAACGTGAATAAAACTGCCTATCTACATGTATACTTTATCTCCTTGCTACGTTAGTGAAGATAAAGTATTGTAATCGTGCAACTTTTATTGTTGGGCCCTGGTAACGAAAAAGTTGATAAATCTTGTTTCCGTAGAAGAAAATCACTTCCTCTTAACACGTTGTGTAGTCAGAGACAATGTTTTGTGGTCCTTAATATTGAAAAACTAGCCCATGGCAAAACATCCGTTCGTCCCTCTGTGGTCAACGCTAACGCCTCAACCATTCAGCGGATTTCCTCCAAAATTGATATTCTTGTATCGAACTGAATGACTCTGCGAGTTTGAAACGGATCTTGAATTTTTTGGGAACTTAACATGAAGCGTAAACATTTTCAAAATTTTCTCAAAAAATGGCTACGATTTTTTTATTGAGTTTTGTTCTACGATGGCGTGGAGAATGCTTTAAAAATGGCACAGATCGTGAGGAACGTTTTTAAAACCATGGCATTTTCGTTGAAATCTCTGAATTTGCAAAAGTAGAAAAGTTCAAAATTTTTCCACCTTACTACGACTACAATAATGAAAATAAAGATTTTTTCCTGAATGAAATCTGTTGTTCAGAAAAAAGTTCAAATTTTGGGAATTGTGATTGGGAATTAGTTTTCGCATAGTTTTGCGTGAAATGTAGGCCATTTTAAAATAATTCTCTACCCCAAAACGACTTAATTTTTTCTTTGAATTGTTTGCTGATATGTAATCGGTAAAAGATGTGATGCTGGTCTCAGTTTGCTTTCAGTTTCAGCGAACTCTCTATAGTTTCGAAAATTACAAATCATTAATATTGCAAAAATTCAATACTGAAGATCGATATTTTTCTTAAATGAAATATGTTCTAATAGGTATTTAAATACGGCAATGTATTTTTTTTAAACTGGTAGTTTTCGCATAATTTACGCGTGGACTATTGCAATTTATTTGCATTTGCAATTGCATTTTATTTTTCGAAAAAAAGTCGAAATTTTAAAAAAAATGTTTTGTACGTATAGAGCAAAGGACACTTACAAAGGGGCAGGTCTAATTTTAATTGAACTGTGAATTTTCGAAAATTGCTGAGGTTAATAATAATGTCAGAAAGTGTGTGCTATTTTAGCCCCCTCTGTTTCTTCTTTCTCTTCGCCGCTGTGTTTTGTAACGAAATAATTAGCCTCCTATTCCATTTCTTGTCCTTTGTCCCTCTCAATTAGTTAGTTTCCATCATTCCGTGTGCGGAAGTGCTGTTTATTATTCTGTCTGAAACATTCTTATTACCACGTAAATTAGTATAAAATATTTCTAATCGTAGGCAATTTATTTAATTTTTTTCTCGGAAAGGTTAAGATGAAAGTCACTTCCAGAGATGTGCAGTATGTCAAATTACATAGAAGGGTAATCTGTAGTGGTCCGTAGAACATTTCTCACGCGGAGTGAAAGCGTATAAGGGTTAAGAGTTTGAAAATGAGCAAGCCGGAGAGTTTCATAATTGCTGTCCACGCATGCACAGTTCATTCCGATGGTTTCAAAGCTGGGGTTATTATTTAGTGGCATGCATACTTTCGTTCCACACCGCACTTCTCTCCTGGCCTCGAACGCAACGGTCACGAAGTCGAAGTTATTCAGCGGCATGTATACTTCCCCGTTACTACACCGCACTCCTTCCATGGCTCTCCACATCCACTTCCCCCGCCTTGCCACGTTCTCCCCGCCCACAATTACGAGCACGCACGGAGCGCCGCGCCGCGCCGCGCGGCCGTTCCTGCGGCATTCGACCCGGCGCGGCGCGTTCGAGGAACCGCCATTCCTGGAGTCGAATGGCGAAGAATCGACTCCCGCCGCGCCGCTCGCCTTCCGAGTCGCTGCTCGCGCGTGCGCGCTGGCGGTCCGGACCGAACCGCCGGGATCGGGGCGGGCGGGACCGGACCGGACGGGGCCGGGCCGGGCTAAGCTGAGCTGAGCTGAGCTGGGCCGAGCCGGGCCGAGCCGGGCCGAGCCGGGCGCCGGGCCGGGCCGAGGCCGAGCCGGGCCGAGCCGGGCCGAGCCGGGCCGAGCCGGGCCGAGCCGGGCCGGGCCGAGTCGGGCCGAGTCGGGCCGAGTCGGGCCGAGTCGGGCCGAGTCGGGCCGAGTCGGGCCGAGTCGGGCCGAGCCGGGCCGAGCCGGGCCGGGCCGAGCCGGGCCGGTCCGAGCTGAGCTGAGCTGGGCCGGGCCGGGCCGGGCCGGGCCGGGCCGGGCCGGGCCGGGCTGGGGCGGGGCGGGGCGGGGCGGGGCGGGGCGGGGCGGGGCGGGGCGGGGCGGGGCAGAGTGGGCTGGGCTCTCGCCGAGGAACGTGTCGTCGCTTTTACGGTCTTGTCGATATTCAGAGGAAATAACGGCCACTTAAAAAGGCAGCTCGCTCGCTCGCACGCGCGCGCTGGCGGCGCATCTTCGGCGGCAACAAACACGCCTCGCTTTACGTCCAAAACAAACACATAAAGCGCGCGTCATGTCATCGTAACCCGCGTAGTTCTTGTAGTTGCGCGGGCATTAAGTTCGTTTAATACATGTATGTTTAATATCTACACGTGTGAATGCTGCTCGTGGGGAAACGCGTGTTCTGTTTTATGCCAAAAACCTCTGGGGAATCGTGTCGCGATTACTAAACTTGGGACTCACTGGGCTGATTACTATATATTACTAATATAGCTATAACTAATAGGATACACTAGAATTATGGAGAAATAAACTGGAAGAAAAACACTCGTAAGTGATGACTTTGGAAGCAATTTTCGATTGGGAGGACGCACAAGGATAATTGTTATATACGAGGATAATAAATATTTTCTTTCACTTACATTTTGACCATAATTTTATGAAGTATTAGGTATATATTGATACGATATCATGTTATGCATTTCCTTTGAATGTATATGTTTTCATCGCGCTTATTTTTTGCAGGAAGGTATATAATTTTATGAAAATACAAGAGATAATTACAATCTTTAATTACATCAAAAAAAGAAAATAATTCAAAAATTTGCCATGTATCCAGGAGGACATGTACTAAAATATAGGAGTTTGGCGACAGTTGCAGGAAAGTAGTTCTCCATAGCTGAATGCGTATCTCAATTGTCACTTAAGAAATTGTGATCATGACTGGTTCTTATGGAATATGTGATCATGACAGCGCATAGAAAACTATGGTCAGTCGATATAGCCAACTTGATAAGTACTGTGATTTGTTTAATTCCTTCCACAATTTGTGTCGTTGGTTAAACCCAGCAATAATTTGACGGCTTTTGTTAGGTACATTTCATCTAGAATGCTATGTCAATTTTATGCTATGTCATACTTCATCGTAATCGTTTAGAAACAAAAAGAATTATCTACAACGGAAATGCTATTGTGAAGTTCAGTGGTTTAGAATCGTTATATTTATTTTGAAATCCACTTTATTTTCTTTTTTTATGTATCATATTTTGCTACGTAATTGGGATTGTTGAGAAAGTTTTTGAGGAACTAAAACATGTCACTCCATTTAATCATGTGTCAACAAAGAAATGAAAATCCATTTTTTAATTAAAATACATAGATTAATACAATTACGTATAAAGTTTTTAAACATACCCACATAAATTCAAGGAATAAAGTTATGCAAAAATCATGATTTGAGCAAATTTTTGTTGTCAGAAGTTTGCCAGATAATTTCCTTTAATGCAATTCCTGATCGTCCTAAATGAGTCGAATTTGATCACTCTTAAATTTTAACCCCTCAGATAAAACATAACCGACCGAATTACTGAAATATTTAGAACTGACTTCAGGTCTTCCTCTCCTCGCAATCGCTCAGCACTGTTCTCTCCCCGGCGGTGGTGGTGGGGAATGGACTGCGCACGCATCGTCACCGCGCGCGCTGTCGGTTCAGATTTCGTTCAGCGCTGCAGACGCGTCCCCAGTCGCCCTAACGCATGCGAATGCATGCGATACAATTGTATGTATTTACACAAATAGGTATTTTAAACGAAACTACATACCTGCAAGAAATGTTGATGTGAGAAAAACGATTGGTCGAGGAAATGTCGTTGAAATGTCGGGAATTACGCAGAGAATTGCTGTCTAAGAGTTAGCGGATCGTCTTGAATGTGTCGTATACTTCCTCGCCGACCAGTTTTTAAAACTGGTTCGCTCCTTACCGCCCGATTCCGGACCGTTCCTTGCCGTCCGATCACGCGCCGCGCCACCCGACTTCGGGTGGCATTCCGATTGGCCGACTGACTCAGCCAATCGTGATCGGCCCCAGACATAAAATTTCGAGCGCTGACCACTCCTCCGCACCTTTTACACTATATACACTTTATTTACGCCACGGCGCGTGAGTGAATGTGTTTGTATATATAGATAAATGTATATAACTAATGAGCCCAAAGTGGCTCTCACTGTTTAGTTATAAGTTAATTATAAGCTAGTTTTAAGTAGTATTTTTAAGATATCCGCCCTCCCGAAGCTGCAGAAGCCGATAAGGCTGCAGCATATGTATTCCCTAAGATGAATAAATTCCCGCCTCTCCAGGGTAACTGGAGAGGGGTTAAACGAAGAAAAGAAAACACACACACACACAACTCCAGCGCAGACCAGCCGTGAGGAAGACCACGAAAAGATGGTCGAAACGTCGGCAACACAGCCTTCGACGCGGCGTCACCCGGGCAGCCACGATCATTCACATGACTCCGGCCGCGGAAGCCTATGACTTCAGCTTTTAAAACGCGCTCCAAACACAACCAGCCGTCTCCTCGCGAGCCCCCGCGGGCGGCCAGGGGCTGCGACCGCGCGCGCCGGCGAATGCGAAATTCCGTGCAGCGCTGTAATCGCGACCGCAGCCGCCGCGACACGTCCTGCGGGACGGAGCCCCGCTGCGGTGCGCGGCCATGCCTGCGCGCTCGTGTGTGCGCGCGTGTGTGTGCGCGCGTGCGAGCGCAAGCGACAGTCGCACGGAATGAGTGCGCCGCCCTTATGCGTGCTTGAATGCACTCGGAAGTTGAAATTTGATCTTTTTTATTTTTATTTATTTTTATTTTTTTAAGATCGTGGCTGTCCGGGTGACGCTGCGTTGAGGGCAGAATTGCCGACGATTCAATCATCGATCTAGATCGCGGAAAGAGATGATCGAAACGTCGGCAATTCTGCCCTCAACGCGGCGTCACCCGGACAGCCAAGATCTTCATGATTCTGGCCGCGGAAGTCTACGACTTTTTTTTTGTCCTTCCGAAAACGAAGCACAATGATATGTTGAAGCAGAACATACGTGTGTGTATAAAAAAGGTCATATTGTTTGTTACAATTCATTGAGGCCATTTCTTTGTCTTTAATAGTTATTGGGCAGACGATTCTTTAGGTACATATGGAATCATTGTTTTGGAGGACACGTTGCGGTGTTCATAAGTACATACTCCTTTGGACAATCTTTGGGCAATCCTTGCCATCACTTGAGAAACACTGAAAAATGCAAGTCACAAGAATATGTGTGTCTTCAGCCAAGGCTTTTTGACGTTAAATAAATAAATAAACCTCTTAAGGCAAAGTTTTCCACTTTAGTGCGTTCTGTGTTGTTTGAGACAGAAAGACGTCGGTTCCAATGGAAAGTAAATTTTTCTCAGTCGATCGTCGTATTATGTACTGAAATGCCTGCTTTAAATTGAAATACTTTGATGAAAAAAAATTGTGATTTGCATCCAAACAATTAATGGAAAGATATGTTATCCAAAGAACGTTTTGGGGTACATGCGAGAGTTGCAAAGCGCACATTTTAGGGAAATTTAATTGTATAGTGGACCATGACAAACGTGATTTTGCATTGAAATTTACATGGTTTTGACAAGTACACATTTTTGTTAGATTCTGGACGTATTGAATATGCCCTTTTTATTGTTAAAAGGGATTTAACTCTGGAATATCAATCGTGCACGTGTCATTTCATTAAAAAAAACTATCCTGAAAGTAAATGATTTTGTAAATGTGAAAAAAATTATTTTGGTTCTTTTATGTGCTTTCTTGTTGACATTGCTGTTATGCACCGAAATATGCTGCAATGATATTTTTGCTTTTGAGATGTGAACGCATTTAGATTTGATGGAATGGATTATTAAAGATTTCCAAAATACGAAATATTTGTTAGGTCTGCTATTGATTTGACCATGCTTTTCTTGAGAATGCATATTGGTTGTTTCAAAATTGCATCTGGTAAATTCACATTCTTTAATTTCTCGAAATAATTATTTTTGTTACGAGATCATGTAAATTTCGAACCTACCAATGATAAAACTTTGTCATGTTGGACGGGTTTAATATTTGCTGATTTCATGCTGCTGTTAATGACTGTAAATTGCTGAAGTAAGCAAAATAGTTGTCATCTCACCAATCCGAATGCAGTACCTTGGTGTAAAGGAGTGAGTGAGTGAGTGAGTGAGTGAGTGAGTGACTGACTGACTGACTGACTGACTGACTGACTGACTGACTGACTGACTGACTGACTGACTGACTGACTGACTGACTGACTGACTGACTGACTGAATGAATGAATGAATGAATGAATAAGTGAAATGGGGGAGGCGTAACTGGATGAGAAACTGGGAAGTAGGAAACTTCTCAAAAAATTCCGTGCGCGTTTCTATCTACAACTTCCATGTTAGAGAGCTAGCAATTTATCCACCAAACCACGTATTTCCCCAGAATACTTTCATATTGTAAAATCATGCAAAAACTACATCTTGTACTTTATAATTATGAATATAATAATGAATAAGGCATTGGGTTTGGCTGGAACAATCGTGGTTCATGTATTTATGCCTTTTCAAACGGACTGTCTGGATCAAATGCAGCATCAGCCTCCGGGGAAATAGTGAAATAATGGATATAATTTATCATGACGGGTCGAATGCTTCAGAACTGTGATTAAATTGGAGGCTGAAAGGACGGGACACCGATAAAACCTAAAACTTAGAATCACATCCCAAAAGTCAGAGTTCTAAAACCAGGAGTTCCCCATTTGTTTACGAGTCCAACTAATCTAGCCACTTCTCGAAGGGGCGCATTCGAGAAACATTATAATCTGCTATCAAGATTGCACAGTGTAATAAGATTTTTTAAAATATTAATGTTCTTTACTTGGTAATTCACTTTTATAAAATTAACTACAACCTTCTCGCACATTTGGTACATTTTAACTGAATTTTAGGACCAGTGAACCTCAGAACTAGGAGTCTTCCATAATGTACTTGTTGTTGCTGTTGTTATTATTATTATTATTATTATTATTATTATTGATATTATTATTATTATTGATATTATTATTATTAGAGGAACATTTCATACGTCATTAATTCTGTGAACGCACATTCATTTTGGCGGAGTTGTGTGGAGGAACGCAGAGTAGGCTCACGTGTCTGTGTTTTTGTTTCATGCACACGTGCGCGTTTGGGTCTTCTCCGCCCGCACGCGTGCATGCCGTTACGTGGGCGCGTCATTCCGACTCGCCTCATATTGCCTCGGGCGCCCGCGCGCGCTTTTTATGTCTGCGTCCGTAGGTGAATAATGGTTTTTACTCGGCGTGTCACTCTGCATGAAAATCGTTTTCTCTTTCGGTCGCGGGCGGGGGCGGGGCGGGGCGGGACGGGGCATTGCACCCGTTGGTTGTAACTGGCGGACAAACGCCGTGCGACGGCCCGACTCTAATTGACTCGTTCGGTGCGCTCGTTACGGCACGTAATGGTGCCGTTAGTGATTGTTGTAATAGTCGTGGTGATGGACGTGCGGTTCTCTGCCACATGTGAACTCCTGCGATGCGAATTTATTGGTTTCTGCTTGTGGCGTTGAAAAAAAAAACTTGGGTGAAATTATGTGGGGGAGGATGCAGTTAATACAGTTCGTTAGTTACTCAGAACGTTTCTGTAGTTTCAAATGGTGATCCCATGGTCGAGTTGTTTCCCAGTTCCTCTGCATAGCGATATGTTGTCGAGGAATGTTGAATGATCCCAACCGAAACTCAGGATATATGTTTGTCATGTAATACATCAGATGTATAAACTGTTACAACATCGTTTATTCCTCGAAATTTGAATTTGAAATTTTCAGGCATCTTTTGAAATGAAATATGTTATTCATAGGCATTAACTGTAATGTTCGTATTGACGCACGTAGGAAGATATTATTCATAGGGCAGGAGTGAAAGTAAACAGTGCTTAAAAATGGCGAAGTTTTGTGAAATATAGAATATCTCTAGAAATGACGAACTTAAAATTGTATGCATCCTATCCGAAGTAGGAGAACGCGTTGTAGATGTGTTAAGTGGAATGAAAGAAATATAAATTAAAGATATTTCTAGAGAAACTCTATTGTTATCTATTCAGGGTCGTGTAATGCGTTGGTTGTGTGATGGGTTGGAAATGCAAGGTAGATCGTTGTAAATGTATTACCGTGTCTCGCAGTTGGGTTTTACTTGTGACAGCTGCTCACTGTCATGCAGTGGAGAATATTTAGATTCACAAAAGGAAAAACATCTACGTTGAATGACAATCATAACAGGATATTAGACCAGTTTTAATTAAAACGGCATATGTTGCACCAAAATGAACTCCAGTAAAAACAAAGTTGTTGTAATTCCGTGTGTCTCAGCAGACTTATTACTCTTCTCTGAAAGATATACATATCAAATTGTAGCATCAATATCTAGATTACTGTAATAATCGTTTTATCTGGCATTTGAATATGTATTTGCTTAAAAGTAATAATATTATTTAATCGAAAAGGTTTTAATTCGTAGATCTGACCGCGGCAATCTTTATTGTTTCTTTTAGCTTTGAAATAGTGAAGAGGGAACTGATGATCTGCACAAAGTGTAGTAAAGTTGTGTACTGAATTGGAAATTGAAATTCGTATTATTTTATTTGAGAACATTTGATCTCTAAGGAAGAAAACGATTCGACGCGCCAAGACGTCAACAAACAATAGGAGTGATGAAGGAGTTTACCGAGGAGCCGAGAATACTACATATCTTCTCGTCTAATAACGAAAACTTCTGACCTTAAACTGAATTTAGCTCGATGGATTGATTAATGTCTCATAGTATTAAGATTTACTCTAAAGATTATAGTGTTTTGATTAAGAGATAACCTTCACAAATCCTTCATGTAAGCGTATCTTTTTAAGCTAGCATAGCAAATATCTTTTTATTGCTGGTAGTGATTGCTGGCAATGAAACATTTCAGAATGTGACGGGATTGGAAGGAAATTAGTATATTCGGTGGGAATCCTGCTATACACAGGTGTGTGTTGGGTTGCATATACACGAGACCAGGGGTATGTGGAAATATCTGTCGTGCTTCTTGACGCGATTGGTGAATTCCAGAGAGCGACGTAATTTATAGTAAAACAGATTTGTGTCATATTTACTTAGCGGGCCGCACATTGATCATGACATTATGATATTTTCAGTTAATGTCTCTTCAAATTAATATTGCCTGATGGATATTACATTTATTACTGCCGAAGAATAATGAATAGCACTAATGAATAATATTGTTTATGCAGAAAAATCTTTCTTTTCTGATTACGTTGTTAACTGGTTTTCTTATAAGGATATCAGAAACAAGTTTTCACAAGTACCTTTCTCTCTTCTTTCTTAGCTCAGTCTCTTTGATGTAACGCATGGTAGACTCCCATGTAGTGAACAGACTAGCACGAGCTATTTATTGGTTGAGAAAGTAACATATGAAAACTTAATCGACCGCGAACGTCAGCGTTTTGAATTGTGCAATCCGCCGATGCCAGATGTCGTGTCGATCACCTTTCTTCTCCTCCTGCAAATCCGAGCGCGCCAATCGCGTCGCCTGCGTTTAATTAACTTAATGAGCTAATATCGACTTCTAATTAGTGTTTTGCGCAATTTTGCCTTTGCAAATTGGCTTTTCAGTTAATTACTCTTCCAAATATGTTCTGCGCGAAATTTTGTGTCAATATGCTGTGGCACTCGCGTACTCCCACACCTCTACGTTCCGTTCGCGGTTCGAGCCCAGCGCACAGCAAATGCAAAATGGAATTTGCGAATGGCGCTCGTCTCGCATTTTAATTCTGTTTTTTTTCAGTATTCGTGCGAATGACATAAAAGAGAACAACAGGGAGGTGAATTGCCCACAGGAATGTTATTTAGAAATGGTTGGACGAATTGTATTTTGCCAGAAATCACTGACTACCCTGCTAAATGAAACGTGTCGAATAAGAATTTTTTAATCACAGCTGGCGCTGGAAAATGATTAAACAGGAATTTACATAATATCACAAAGTGATACTCTGACTTTCAGTTTTTGACGTAAATGGTTATATTGGACGTTGCATAATAACATTAGTAACTATTTTCTATCTAAACCTTGATTTATTTGCATCTGGTGCCATCTTGAAAAGGGCAAATATGCAAATGTAATTATGTACTAAAATAAACACTTAATTTGACATGTACAGTTTCAGGTTTTAATTATTAAAATATTGGGAACCCTACCATTTTGGTATATCTATATTTTTTGGAAATGTAGCTCATCAGGTTCGCCGTTCGTAGAACACTTCAAATACATTGAAAAAACAGTATTATAAAGGCATGTGACAAAATATTCTTCTAATACTGAATAGCGTTATGATGTCTCTTGAACAAAGAACTTACGTGATTCATGTACATTTGAGACTCGTTGCCTAATTTATCCTAGCGAGAATATACCGGAGTTTCATACATTTGCATAATTCTCTATTTGTATTGTGTGCAGAATGAATGTAGCAGGTAGCTCCGTACGAGATCATTAATAATGAAATTGCATTCTCTCGTTATGAGAGACTGGTTGATACTAAACTGCGGAAGAATTTCAGAAGAAAATGACTGTCGAAGAACCGATTTAATTTGCACAATAAAATTACAACTAGGTTTCTGTATACAAATATTATTAACTTGAAGCTATCAAAGGCATGATCAGCTGGACACCAGTGAATGATCTGTGTTTATTACGCAATATGAAGAAAAAAAAAAGTTAAGTCAGATGGTTGAGGTGTTTAAAGCAAAAAATTGGCAGACGTTCTTCTGGGATTTGTTTCCGACCCCTTATTCAGGGAAACGAGCACAAATTATCCAGCGTTGAACGGTGCACAGAAGACGGCAGGGAGGGCGATCGTAGACAGAAAGAAGACCCTCTCCGGTATTGCCCACGGAGTCCAGGTAATAGACAGTATGATGCCGAGTTGTAGGTTTGTTGCTAGTGTGGTTGGTGGCCTTGCTGAAGGTAAGTCGAGCGTTGGTAGCGGGATGTGTATGGTGGAGAGAGGGGATGTTTGTTTTAGAAAATGGAAACGGTAAGCTACTGGTAGACGGCAAGCTACAGGTAGCTGGTGGGAGGCGGTTACTGAGTGGGGTAGGGCATGTGTGGGCGTGCAGGGCTGGGTGAGCTGTGGGCGGCGGACGGCAGATGGTTGGCAAAGGGGGAAAGCAGTTGGCTGATTACGCGCGCTGACAGGTGGATGTTTCCTTACATTTCTGCGCGAGTAACGCAAAGCAGAGGTAGCAGTACGAGGAAGAATGGTGCTAAACGAGCCTATTATCTGCTCGAGAACTCTTTATCCATTGTGGGACAAATATCCTCGCTGAATATTGTGACAATATTCCCTTGTTGATGGTTCACTAGGCTTGTTTGTTTTGTACAAAGCCCGTTGTAAGATCTATGGAGATTCATTCGGGGTTTTGGGATTTTACAATGTTTTTATATGGGGTTTCATACGAAATTAATTTTCTTCTTTTAGCAGTAGTACATAACTCCTGTAGGATGGTAGAGCATTTTCATTTTTTTATAAAATATTTCTAGTGGATATTTTCCGATTATTATTTATC
>BLKR01009905.1:0-70393 GCA_011170035.1 Teleogryllus occipitalis | reverse complement strand
GGTACAAACAGTTGAAATGGATTGAATACGACCTAACGTGTGTCAGTCACGTGCATTAGATCCTCTGGGGCAAATGCAGTTATCAACGACACTCCCGTATCACTCATTAACTCGCTGCTCTGGAGCGAAGGCCATGGACATTACATAAACCAGATAACCACAATAAATTGAGATGAGAATGTGCCGGACGCTGCTTGTGAATGTATGTAGACATTTATGATTGATCATCTCTAGGTACAACAGTAGAATTCTTGTAGACTTTTCTTTAAATTATTTTAAATGTGTGTGGTTTGACACAGTCCATGCATTGAAAGTACGTTGACAAAATGAATTTAAGGAACAGCTTCTGTCTCTATTGAAATTTTTTGTGTTCATAATGTTCGGGACGAAGATGTAGGGTTTTATTGTCACTTTTCAACTACTAGGTCATAAAGTGACAACTATAATTACCATTGGGTTTTGAACTTAGGGGATAACAGTTGAGGAACTTGCATACTGTATACGGACACACACAAACAGCCATGCCCCGCACGGGATTCGAACCTGCGACCCTTCAGGAACGGGCAGCTACGGGCCCTCACCCTTAGAGATCACGTTTATTCAGGCCGGCGAAGATCTGGTTTCATTTCCAGGTTCCAAAAAACCACTACAAAGTTTTGGTAAAATAATTTACAGTTCAGGTAAAAATTGTCTTATAAAGTTTCATGGTAAATAGTTCGTTTTTCATGTCAAGGGTTTGGCATTGCTGTTACAAAAACATTATCACACATTTCTTGTAATATCAGCATAGTTCTCTGTACAAACGTTCAAGCCAATTCTCATTATATCACTAATGTGAGTATATACAATTGGAGAAAAAAATCAAATTACTTAATAAAAACTCGTAATGGCCTGAAGGACATTTAGCCCAGAAGTATAACATGATAATAAATTAATGGTGCTACAACAGTATGTACTTTTTCGCATTATTTCTAACTTTTGCAATTTTCGAAAATTCAGAGTTCAACGTAAATTACATCTGCGTCATTTGTTTAGGCATCCTTTGCTCAGTCAGTGGAAAAAAGTTTTAAAAAATCTGTAGAATTTTTAAGAAAATATTTATCTCTATTTTCGATAATAATTATCTCTATTTTCGATATTATACTTTTGCAATTTTAAAAAATTCAGAGATTTTTTCGAAATGAGGCCAGCATCAACTTTTTACCGTTCTCGCGAAATTTAAAGAAAAAAAAATGGATCCGTATTGAGAAAAAATGTTTGAAATTGCCTATATTTCACAAAAAATAGAAAAAGCTACTCAGATTAATTATTCCGTGTGTCCGGGCGCGTCAACTGCTATGGTCGTTAGTCCCGTAAGGGTAGTGCATGCCGTTACTTCGGGAGCTGGCGGTGTACTTTCCCCCTGATGGACGAGGAGATCCGGCTCCGTTGAACATGTCGCTTGACGGGGATTTCCCCCAACAGGTAACTCCCACCAGTGGGGATCCGTCCCAGTCGGGACAAGCTCTAAGCTCCCTATTACTCTCCCGACACGAGTACCTATTGATAATTAGGTAATTCTTGTACGATATATGTGGATTTGGGTATCGCATAATTGAATATTTACATTATCATATATGTTATAATATTATTACTGCCATTGCCACCAGTGATCACGGCAATGATAACACAATGCCACATGATTTTTGATGATCATCTAATTTTCTGTTTTCCTAATACATGTTTTGCGCTGATTTCAGATCTACATTTAGTTTTTTCTATCACTTTCAGTTTTGTTTGCAAATGGAGGAAGCTCATTTTCCATGAAAAAGTATATTTTTGGAGAGGGGAATTTCACGGAGAGGAAAAGAAATTTTCTTTTGGTATGTGGAGATAGTTGACCACACTTTCACCCATTTGACTCTTAGATAAGTAACAGCATGCCTTTGTTTTCATGCTATAGTGCTGTGAGATCCTGTAATATTTTGTTCGTGCAGTGTCTTTAGAAATAGTACACGCGTGTTTGAATAATCCAAATGTGTTCTTCTATTTTGTGACAGCTACATAATTGTTAAGCAAAGACAGGACATTAATAGTTTCGTGAAGAATGTATATTACGCATATTATTATAAGGCTAGGCGATCAAGACAAAAGCTGAGCGCCACACAAGGTATGCCGTACATACTTTGAGAGTCAGACTGAACAAATTTTATGAAAAATCAATGCTTTTTGCAATTCCAGTGGTTTGGTGCGAGCCACAAAATCATGTAGACGATTGTAATTTTTGAATGGTTAATGTTCCAAACCATAACGCAATAAGAAGGAAAGTAATAGAACATCCTAATATTCCTTCTGCTTAAGGACCAGTTCCGCATAGCGAATCTCTCCGTATTCTAATTCCACTTACCACTCTTGAAGTTATGTCACATGTTATTGAGAGCTCAGCAAATGAAAGCGATGATGATTGCCGGTAGAAGAATCAGCGCTAAAATTATTCAGTCAAAATGAACTTAATCATTTAACTCGTGACTTACATCTGACCAAATATTTCCGCTGAATTCCTTGGATCAAAAATAAAAACAAAAAATCTACTGCATGGAGTTAGGCTCTTTTGGCACAGAATCAGACAAAAGGAATAAATAAAATTCTTTAAAGGGGAAGGTAGTACGATTCTTTGCTGTGATAGTGAGGGTTTAATGAATTTCTTTAATGTCACTTATGATGCAAATCAGTGGATATTGTTCATAGACTTGTCAACAAGTAGCTTCAAATGTGTACTTTTACAGAACAAAAAATTGTTTGTCTCATTACCTGTTACCCATTCAGTACATCTTAAGGAATCTTATAAACATATCAACGCTTTGATGAAATTCATGAACTACACAAAAAAATTTTGGACACTTTGTGAAGATTTGAAAGTAGTTGAAATGTTATTTACTCAACAAACCAGCTACACAAAAATTCCATGTTTCTTTATGAATAGGACAGCCGAGCTAAAGACAAGCACTGGAAGATAACAGATAGGCGAAAATAATGTCACTCCAAAACAGTTCAAAGATCGTAACGTAAACAATGAACCAATTGTTCAACTGGCAAGATATTATCTACCTCTACTTCTCCACTTCATATCAGGCTTAGTTTAAAGAAACAGTTAACTTACGCACTATCAAATGATGGCGACTCTTTCAAGTACTTAGTAACTAAATTTGCGAAGGTATCTTAAAGAAGATTAGAAGAGATCTTTATGAACCCGCAAATTAGAAATTTAATGAAAGACAATTGTTTGAAAGTACAATGAATCCAGTGGAAAATAGGGGTTGGGTTTTGTATAAACGAGTTGTGGCCAAGTTTTGGGGTAACAACAAAGATCCAAACTACAAAACCATCGTTAAAACAGTCCTAGAATTAGAATGCAAGATGAGTGTAAACCTTCATTTTCTGCATTCTTATATTAATTTTTCCTTGCGGACTTTGGGGGTGTCAGTAAAGAACAAGGAAAACGTTTCCATCACTATTTTTTAAAAAATTTGTTGCGTCTACAATTCGACGCAACGCGTCTCCAAGCCTCTTAAGGGACGTTGAGCGCTTTGCGCTGGGGAGTAATCCTTCACTAACTTAGTGCGCTGGGGTGTAATCCTTCATTAACTTTATTTGTCACGTCACGTCACGTCGCAGCCAGTTGTCAATAGAACCGCCAGGTAGCATCTCCACGTACACGCCTCCTCTGTCACTACCCAGCAACCAGAATTGGGAAGGAATAAGGATAGGGGTAGGCTTTAGGACACTTCACAGGGGTTGGACTAGCCCTTGTGAAGCAGCCAAACTCGTTTTGTTGGAACAAATTTCACATGAGATTCGACGGGAATCGAACCCGGACCTCAATGGTACAAGGCTAGCGACTTAGCTATGTGTCGCGAGAGAGCCTACGTACTTTAAATAAATAGAAAAGAGATATCAGGGGAGATGGAATACAATCATGATGGCTGGTTTAGTGTTTTATGCTCAAGGAGACGGCAATAAGAATGGAAGACTGCCAAGAACGAGAAGTTCCACATCAGGTCTGAAAATTGAAGTAAATTAAATGAAAAAGAGAAATTTAATTATCTATAGAAATATAATTATCTATAGAAATATAATTATCTATGGCTTTTGTATTCGTAATAACTAAACTGTTTTCATAATAATTTGCATTTTTTAAATAAATAAATAAATAAATACCATTGTCCACTCTAATGCAACCCATTTTAATTCTATGCAAGGTTACCAAACAAATAATTTTTTTTTTATTGAAAACAAGTAATTTTCCTTGTTAAATACAATGCGATTTTTTTGCTAAAATTTCAAACGCGAATTGTGCAAAAAATCTTAAGTACTACAGAAAAACTTAAATCACATTTGAAATCAGGATGAAAAATCATTTTAGAATCACCTTTTTGTCATAATCATTGTTCCAAACGTTATAAAATGCAGCACTGTGTAATTGTTGTAGTCTTGTGGTTTCTGTTTCTAATATTTGTTTTAAAAAAATAAAATATATATTTGAGTTTACAAAATGTTTGAGACTCAGCTTATCCGAATGTTATCATACGTCGCTCTATTGGAATATTTTTCCAAATCTCCCGTTCTTCGTTTGGTGAAGAGAGAAATTTTTAATTGATGACTTGTTAGTACAGCACAATTTCCAATGTAATTAGAGTATGTATTGGTCTATGTATGTTTTTTTTTGTATATGTATTGTTTTGGAAATTATTAAGTTTCATTACCAAGCTATCTGGGAGATGGGATCGCTAAGGCGGACACGCCTTTTATCACCTAAAGCAGAGGTTCTCAAGCTAGAGGCATGTCCCCCTTGGAGGAAAACACGGGAGAATTTTACGGGTATGTAAATTGGGGACCAGAAGGAAAATAAAAATTTAACCCATATGTAGATTGGGGACTGACCCAAAGAAGGGCATACGTGGGTTAAGAACCGACTCCCTCATCCCCTTCCAGGTAAATGTGAGTGACACTTTATTTTCAAATAACATTTTCATAGCAATTATTTTTAAAACACAACTCCCCTATTTTACTCTCTTAGGACTGGTATATTTCTTTCGAAATATAGTTTGGTTAAAATTAATTTCATTCAAATGAATCATTCATTGATTGAATTCAGCTTATATTGCCATTTTTCTATTCTTCCTTTTTCTCTGCTAATATTCTACAATGCTGAACATGAAATTTGGACACTTGTCTAGTGCTTTCTTTGCTTTTCAATTGGATATAGGAATGAGTCTGGAAGATTTCCAATAAAGCACAAGGTAAAGCTGGACAGCAGCGCGGTGGTGGCAGCCCCCTTAACGCCCTTCCCTGCTTTATCATCCTTTTCCTTACCTGGGTTGGTTTGGTCCCCAATTTACATGTAGAAATAGAAAGTAAGTTTCTTGAGAAAAGATGAAGGGATTATTTGTTTCCCAATTTACATAGGCGGAATTTTAGGGAAGGTGCCTTAAGAAGTGAAATTTTACAGTTTTGTAGTAAAGAATTATCCTCACAATTTCTAAAGAAAGAAAAGAAAAGAAAAACTGCTTTTGTTATATCAGGCTAAAATTCTTAGAAAATGTGACTCAAGCTAAAACGTGAATCTTCAAGATTTTTAGTTAAGCTGTTCTCCTATTTATCATAAAGTTGCTACTGAAGTTTGAAGGCTATTGACCCAATTGTCAATATTTTTATGTGATTCAGGGTTTTCTATACAAGTACTTGCTTACATCAAATCGAAATATCAAGCAAGGCAGAAAGTCGAAAGAGATTTGAAATGTGCATCTTAATTAACGCCAATGATAGAAAAAAAACTTCCCTTCCCTTCCGCAGTAGGAGCAGGGGTGGATCCAGCCGATAATTTTGGAGGGGGCCATTATAGATTTTTGTTAAATAATAAACATTTCTTATTCTATTTCATATTATTTTTGTGGTGTATATATGATACTATGCAATATTATTTTTTAAATAATTACATAATTTTAATATAAATAAATATTTGAATCAATTTTGCCAAATAAAGGAAGACAACAACAAACGAAAACTCTAGGCCTTTTGAAGGATGGGCATGGTCCCCATGCCCCCTCCCGGATCGGCCACTGGGTAGGAGTGAGTGGTCTGCATGCAGACAGAAGGAGTAGAGCCCGGTCAATGGATTCATGAACTGCGATGTGTGTACCCACTGTTCGCCTCCTTTCCTTCCCCACTCTGAAACAATTCTGTAACTCTACTAGCCTATAGGTCGCAGGTGGCTATGCATGTATTACCCCCAATGGGTCTATGGACCTGAGTGGAGCAAAGAATTGAGAGGCTGATGCAAGTGTCTTGGAGGGTGATCAAAGTGCAGTGGCAGATATGTCAGTGAATTTCTAAAGGAGATATATGTGTTGAAGCTCAATGATGATGACAATGATGATGATTAATTTCTTTACAAATAAGCCCATTTAAAGTTTTGCTGTCAAATTCTAATTTGAAACAATCATAACAAACAACTAACAAACAAACAAACGAAAAACAGGAATCCACAAGAAAAAAAATAAAGTATTCCTTGGAATTGGAGATCATTGCAATTCATAGTTTCCACAATTGAAAAAACACCATGCCATTGCCAACACTAGACTTCATTATTGATATCACTTACATTTAGTTTCAAAACAATTTTCAATAGATGTGTAGGAATTCTAGTAAGATTATTACATGATTTGTACCATTCAAAAAGTATATTATGTTTTTCAACTAATGTGAAGATGGATTTGCTTGTTAGAAATATGTTTGTCTGAAAGGAAATTCCACATTTCTCAGCCTAATCTAAGTAATAGGTGTTTTAATCTTAATAATATTTTATTATGTAGATTATCACTTTTGATGGTAGGTACACATTTATGAGCTACTAAACAACAACTTGCTACATAGCACCTGTTGCCTTCTCGTTTCTCATTCTCAACAGATTTTAATTTCAAGCAATATCTCTGTTTTGTTTTATTTATCTTGAACATTCCAATTAAAAAATTATTGCAAAATGAAGCAGCAACACAGCATTTAATGTACTGTACTACTGTTAATTAGTTATTTTTTTTGTTTGTGTCTTACAGGAAATAATATTTCAACAAAAGTAAAATTGTTTTAAAAACATGTTCACCTTTCAACCTTCTTTTAATTTATGTTTCAATTATGTGATACAGATATAATACCTGCCTCATTGAACTTTTGAAGTGTTTTACATTGCTAATAGTAAACAATATTTATTGACCTGTAAACTTTAAACTGCAAATTTTCTGCATGTTTTAAAGATATATAGTGCCTATTATGTACTAAAAGTATACCTATGGAAAATTTAAACATTTGTAAATCCAGACTCTAATAAATGTAATATTATTTAATTGTTACAAATAATATGGCAAAATATAGTATGTCATCATAGCACCACTGGTTTTGTTATTTTATCTATTGCATTTGTTTTGAAATTATAATTATTAAATATTTTCCATATTATTGTCTTGTGTTAAGAAGAAAGTGGTAGTTTTGTCATAATTGTGTTGACCTATTCTTTTCTTCAGCACAAAATTGTTGAAGTTTTGCCAATGTACACTAATTTGCAATCGCTACATGAAACTTCTATATTATGTTTGTAACCATCTACTTATGTTTCAATTTATGAATGGAATTTTTGATGGCTTAGTTTAATACTCAGAATTGTGTTTATTTTCTAGACTAATACGTGATATGATTTGAAATTTACATATACCAAAAATAGACTTCATCCTTCAATAAATGTAATGATGATGGTGACGTATATATCTGATATGACTGGCTTTCTACACCAACCAGATTACATTACCCAAATCATTACTACAGATTTCACCACTACTAACCTGTGAATTAAGAGATTGTCACTTAAGTGTCAACTCAATATGAAGATACAAAGAACTTATCACTAAGTAACTAGCTCTTAATGACAAATAATGTAACAAGCTCTTATTGACAATTTTAGAAAAAATGCCAGGTAATTTAATACCACTACAAAATTAATAGACAAACATTTGAGATACATCTTTTCAATTATCTCCGCTCTCACTAGAAAACTTAATGTTATGATTTCAATGAACAATGCAAAGTTGGAAGTTAAACTTCATTTCATAATTTTAATTATGAATTTTGTATCAATTTCAGTGATCAGTTGCATAAATGAGCAGACATTTTTTTAACTCGGTGAAGGAAAGAAGGGAATTGCAATTAACACCAACTGAAATATCTTTCAATTTTCTCAAATTGTTTCTAAGGCCATTGTTAGTGATTTAAAGTAAATAAAGTTAACATTTAAAGTCACATCACCAGCTGGAACAGCTTATTATTGGTTCTTCTATTTTTGTTATTAATTAAGGAAAAAAGGCAATTAAGACAAAAATTACTGGAAACTTTGTGAATATTTTACTTCATATTTTATAACAGTTAAACAATGTTTGGAAGACTATTTGTATTCATTGCCAGGTATGCATGGGTTCCAATTCTGTAACACAATTCTGGTAACATTGAGGCACAATTGAATATAAACTTTACAGCTGTTAAGAGTAGATAGGGATTGCATTAGCAAAGTTAGCATGTGATGAAGGTTCCTGCTGAATTTAGGATCATACATTTTTTTTAAACAAAATTTTGTCAGAGTATATATGTATATGAAGGTGATAATATGTTAATATTACTTTTATAAATTGCAAAGGTTACAGTTTAAGATTTTTATTACTTGTCCCAATATTTCAATGTCAACAGGGACCTTCCTACTTTCATTACTTTTAGGACTATTTAAGATCAACTACAAACGTGGGTAAAAGATGTTTTGAAATGTATTGTTGTTTTTTATTAAATTGTGAATCAATGAATTCTAAAACTTTACGTTATTTTAAAATTCAATTACAAACAAATTTTATCTGATTATTCTTAATACCCAATAAAATTAGTGTCTTTGAATATTATATGAGAGGGAGAGTGAATTTTAATATTACCTTTGTGAACACCCATATAAAATGTTCTTATACTTATTAATGCCTAAGTACAAAAAAGATATGTATTTGAAACTTTTAATTTTTATCACCCAAAATTTGAACTAAGAAAAGAATATACATTTTTTAATATAATGTTAATATGAAATTTAGTCAATTAAATATACATAAATAGTAATAAAATTGAATCACTTCTAATTTTTCTAAAGTTGTTTGTAAGGCCATTGCCTGTGGAATATAGCAAATGATGAGTTGACACCTAATCACACAATTACATAATCTGTAGGCAGAGAGATGACTTTATCTTGTGTATTTACCAATTCAAATAAGCTTCAATATTATTTTTAATTATTGTCAACTATTTTTAAAGTTCTTGTAATTGATTTGAGAATTTCTGGGTTTAGTGTCAGTACTAACAAGCATATTTACAGGATTTACCCATTTATGTGGAAGCCTAGAGAAAGGACATTATACACAGTCCTGTCTCTACAGTATAAGTCTCAATGGTGTATAATGGCGTACTATACTTTGCCATATTATTTGTAACAATTAAATAATATTACATTTATTAGAGAGTGGATTTATATGCGATACAAATGTTTAAATTTTCCATAGGCATACATTTAGTACATAATAAGCACTAAATATCTTTAAAATGTGCAGAAAATTGGCATTTTAAAGTTTACAGGTCAATAACTATTGTTTACTATTAGCAATGTAAAACACTTCAAAAGTTCAATTGGGGCAAGTATTATATCTGTATTACATAATTGAAACATGAATGAAAAGAATGTTGAAAGGTTAACATGATTTTAAAACAATTTCACTTTTGTTGAAATATTATTTCCTGTAAGACACAAACATTAGAAAAATTAACTAATTAACAGTAGGTACATTAAATGCTGTGTTACTGGTTCATATTGAAATAATTTTTGAAGTGGAAAGCTCAAGATAGATAAAATAAAACAGAGATATTGATTGAAAGTAAAATCTGTTGAGAAGGAGAAACAAGAAGGTAACAGGTGCTATGTGGCAAGTTATTTAGTAGTAGCTCATGAATTTGTATCTACCTTCAAAGGTGATAATGTACTCAATAAAATATAAAGTAATACAAATAATTTGTTTGTATATGTAAGGTTCAAACACCTAGCACTTAGACTGGACAAGGAAATCTAATTGCAACGAAAGTAACCTAATGCTAGATTTTTCAGTTTTGTGATGTGAAATGTGAGAGACACATAAATTGCCGTAAGGTCCAGAGCATTCATTATTGTAGGTAATCCACATCAGAACAAACTAATAACATTAATTTTAATGTAAATAAAAAAGTAAAGTAATTTTAAAGTAAATAAAAATTATTACCAAATATAATTTCTCTTTTATAACAGAAATAAAAATGAAAAAAGGAGGAAAAAATTAAAATTAAATATAGAAATGCATTTTTTACCACACAGACACTTTGATAAATTTCCCATTGTCAACTTTGGGTTCCTTTCTGTGCAATTTGTTATATGTGTATTTTAGAAAATTCTTATTTCTTGTGGGGGAAATTAAAATGTCACACGATTTGAATATCCCTCTCCCATTTTTTCATTTTTTCATTGACCAATTAAAAATGCACAAAATTCAAATTTCATTACTATATATATATATATATATATATATATATATATATATATATATATATATATATATATATATATATATATATATATATATAGGATAATTATTGTTATAGTCTTCATATGTTATTAAACAATGTAATTTTTTAAATAATTACATAATTACATCATAAATATTTAGTAATTCAATTTTGCCAAATAAAGGGAGGCAACAAACAAAAACTCTTGGCCTTTTGGGGGAGGGCCATGGCCCCCATGACCCCCCTGGATCTACCACTGACTCATTGCGGGATGAATTCTTAGGTTTCACCAACAGTTAAAGATCCATTTAAGTCAGGCATTAACTTTCTTGCTCTTTTTAATGCATTTTACTTAATGCAGATTTTCTAATTCCTCTTTGTCAGTAAGGGATGAAATGTTTTCTGTTCTTGAAGTAATATTCAATAGTTTAATAACCCTGACTTGATAAGTAATTTCTTAAATTAATCCAACCTTACACATATTTGAAATAAACTCATCAATTTTCTAATCAAAAAATTAGGAACAGCACCTGAAAGAACAATGTTTTTACCTCTTCTTTATTGGTGGGGATGTAGTTGGCATGAAAATTTACTCAAAATGAAAGGTAATGATTTAACCAACATTTAATTTATGACAAGAGCTTGAAAGGGGCCACCACCATCATCCTTAGATTTGGCTCACATGTGAAAATAATATTAACAATCATCCAGAAATTATTAATATACATTATACAAAATGTAGAATATAAAATTAAACCATTTGATTATTTAAATTACTTTATCTTCAAGACAGTTGAATTAATTGAAGTAAGTAAATATAGCAGTAGACAATAAAATAAATATAATATCAAATGGAAGGGCAACAGAATTAAGGAAGAAAAGGGGTTCCGATACAACAATATAACTATGCAACAATATAACATAACAAATTATATTTTCTGATAGTAGTGAATAAATAATTTATATGGAAAATTAACTGAGTTTAAATAATGAGTGAATTGAAAAGCAAATTATCTGCCATCTGGGAAACCAAAATTTAACTGAAGCATGTCTTGCAGTTTAAATTCTGAAGGAGGTAGAAAAAGGAGACAAGAACTCCAAAAAATTAGTAATGTATGTAGGATATCTAATTCTGGTGAATACAGAGTACTATTCTGTACAGTTTGTGATAATTAAATACAATTCAGGAATTGACTGCAATTTCCGGTTAAACTACTAAACATTGATTTTTCGTATAATAAGGATAGTACCAGTGATGGCTCGTAAGTCTTTTCTAAACAACTTCAATTTTAGAACAATCTTTAAGGCATACAATTTGTTGCCATCAAAAGAAGATAAATTCCCAAGCCGATTTCTGAGTTTGGAAAAGTATCATGCACCTGTTTTGCAATGCTAATCAAACTAAACACGAAGTATTCTTGTCTGAAATATCAATCATGTGTTTTGTCCACTAAGAACTGTTTATAAAAACAATATAATTAGAACTAAACATGATGAATTTTTTCATCATTATTTTTGTAAATTTGAGTTAACAGTTTCTTTTTCACCAGTTTGTTCTGAATCCATAAGAGCTAAAAGGGTAGCTTTGATAACAAAATAGTGAAGGTACCAATTCCAATTCATATGCAGTTTTCTCTGATCAAACAATTTTAAGAACTGATGGTTCACTGGAAAACAATTTTCCCCAAAATTTTTGAGATAACAAATCTGCATGGCTGTAGTTTAATAGGACTAGGCAAGGATTCCTAACTCCTTTTTTTGGAGGGGGTGTAGAATCCCATCTCAAAGAACAGATTGAACCATCAACCACCGTTGGTTTTTTTTCTCCCCCCGCCCCCCCCAAGCATAATACACAGCATACGTCATCTTCATGACACAAATAATTGCACAGAAATGACAAGTAAAACAAACCAAAGTTTTGAAAAAAATGTTTATGAGATTTATGCTTTTGTATTATTGTATTTGTTTATTATAATTTTTTAATAATGTCAACAAGCTTATAAAAACAAAATCACAGATTCTAATTTGCCCAAAAGTTAGATTTTCGTTCTTCACAATGAAATGTGATTCCAAAATGGAGGAAGGAAGCTACTTTGGTGAAGAATCTTTCATTAAACTATGCGCTAAAAAGCTATTTTTAAATCCTAATGAAAAAGTTTCGGGCAAGGAAGCTGCGAGAAAATATTCAAGACATTTCAAACAATACCCTGTAAATTTGATAATTGAGAGAATGTCAATGGATATCAGAGAGCAGTTTGTGAGGCCCGTACACATGTTTCCTTAATTTGTTTTTCAAAGTAATAGATGCCGATCCGGTGACTGAGATCGCTAAGGCAGTAGTGTCGTAGTGATCGGACCGAAAGATCGCTATAACCGGAAGTTCACTATAAGCAGCCCTAGAAGTTCACTGTAACCGGAGTCGAGTCTGTATCGAAAAATAATAGAAGTCAATGGCTTAGTGATAAAAGTTAGTTTGCGATGCAAGAACAACATCGGCACCATTAAAAGTTTTTAAAATGGATTTAGGGGTGCCACAAACCCCATAAACACTCCATTTTCGGCCTTTTTTTGCTATCTTTTAGAAAACAACGAATAACCAGAGGCCGACTTTGACTTATGTGCGCCCTAGGCTGTCAAATGTTTTAGCGCCCTTTCAATTTGCTTTTTTAAACATTAAAGCTATTTATTATATTTTGAATAGAAACATATTGCACGATATTTGTAACCGACGCAAATATTGTGTACGTATAAATAAGTGATTACATGTATACATATAAATAATTATTACCACGATAATTGATTTAATAAAAATACGATCTTTTTGTATTCATTTTATCTCTATATGTCAATGGATATATTTTATAAATAAACACTTTATTTTGTTACAAATATGAAAAGAATATTTCTATAAAAACATTCAAGAGTTCGCCTTTTGAAATTTTGAATCCGCTGAAATTTGTTCGCTCCCAAAAATTGCGCGCCCCAGGCTGCAGCCTACTCAGCCTGTTCGGTAATCTGGCACTCCAAATAACTGTTATTTAATGGTATTTTTATTAACGGATTTTTGGCTGAGATGGTGCCCATGTTACCCCTAAACAATTTTATGATCATCAAATACG
The DNA here is from genome assembly GCA_011170035.1 of Teleogryllus occipitalis. Taxonomy (NCBI): domain Eukaryota; kingdom Metazoa; phylum Arthropoda; class Insecta; order Orthoptera; family Gryllidae; genus Teleogryllus; species Teleogryllus occipitalis. Next base: position 56,636 of record BLKR01009905.1, on the reverse strand, counting down.
TATTTGACTCAAACAGTGTGCTACATTAGCCCGAATGTGGCCAATTTTACGTCAAAACCATAGAAATAGACACTTTTCAAATGGCCATAGCTCGGTAAATTTGTAACTAAAACACGTATTTTTCATTTAGATAAGATTAAAGCCTTAAATCTATACTTTAAGAACTGCTTTCTGTAAAAATGAATTCAAAATTCCGCATTTTCAGAAGCGCTCAAATGCCGTTTTCTCAAAGGCGGCTCCAATTTTTTTCTTCGAACTTTTTGTACGAATTGTTTGTAATACACTGTATACTAAATACTAAATACACTGTATGCGATGAGATATATGATATTTTAATGTATTCTTCTGTTTAAAAAATTATTCAAATGTATTTCTTAAATATCTCTCACGACGTTAATATGTATATTTCTAGTGATTTTTATACATATTATATTTGTAAGTGGAAGTGCTTCAAATAACTTCCAGTGGAGTTTTTCGAAAACTCAAGAGTTTTGTGTGAAAAAGAGCTTCAAATTTTCGAATTTATAGCTCTTTATAATATTTATTTTTTGTTTATAACTCTTAAACTTCGTAAAAGCGGTTCCAATTTTTTCAAGAAAAATTTCCATGTAGAACGAGGTTCTGCTCTTCAATAATATTCTTAAAGTAATATTTCGGTTCTACCATTAGGAATTTATTATCAATTTTTCGGTTGGAAAATTGAGGAAAAAAATGTACTTTTGGCGGTGATAAATGGCAGCTGTCAAGAGGATGAGGCAAAATCGAAATGCTAACCCAGACCAGAGAAATTTGAAAACAATCTAGTTCGAGAATGTGCCATTTGTTGCACCATATTTTTCTCATTTTTTTTATTTCGTAGCGCCCTTAATCCTATTTATCGACGCAGCGCGTCTCTTCGCCCCTGGTCGAGCGTTGAGCGCGAAGTAATCCATTAATATCTGTCCTGTATTCCAGAGGACGCTGTATTTTTATGTCTCCTCTTGTCTCGTGTAGTCAGTTGTCAAAGAGGACCACCAGGAAGCATCTCCGGACAAAATTGGGAAGGAATTAGAAAGGGGTAGGGTTTAGGACACTTCACAGGAGTTGGACCACCCATAGTGAAGCAGCCAAACTCGTTTTGTTGGAACAAATTTCACATGAGATTCGACGGCAATCGAACCCGGACCTCAGTGGTGAAAGGCTAGCGACTTCGCTATGTGCCACGAGCGAGCCCTTTCAAATGCCTCACATCGCGAAATTTATTTACTGAATTGAGTTAGACATCATAAATGATATCTATAAGCAAGTTTTCGAATTGTCGGTTGCTAGATGTCGATTTAGCAGAGATCGCTCAAGTAGTGTACGCTCCTATCTGGGGGTTTCCATGATTTGAGACTGTTTAACGGTTGTACTACTTCCTGTGAAAAAAAGCTCATTTAACCAACTATTACATGTAACGAGTTGTTACTTTGGCGCGTTCTAGTAGTGTAATTTAGACAGAGAGCAGTGATTTAGCAATAAAAGTTGCAAACACATGCTACCAGTTATCTATTCCAAAAATGCCACTGCGCCCACGGGAGATACGACAGTAAAAGCGCGCCTCACGCGTCATATTTCACTGGGGCGTACATGGATTAAGAGAAGACAACAGCAATCAAGAAGTATCGGTTCTGCTTCAAACATGTGAACTAATACAAAAGGTAAAGGTATCATAAAAATCATTTCCGAGTATTTCGAGGAGCATAAACAAATGGAGAAATAACTCTTAAGTTTGCATTGATGCTCCCGACATGCTGGATTCATAGTCGCGGTTTTTGTAATTGGTGAAAGAGAAGAATCTCTAAATGGCCAATAAATAGATTGAAACCAGAAGCGTCTCTGCGAAGTAAAGTTTCGGAGAACATGAAATAAAGTGATTTAAATGATAGTACATCCGCTAAATTTCAGTCACAATTTCTATAACTGATTTATTGATATTTACAAGGTGCTTGTGGTAAATAACGAAAAGTTAAGATGTGTAAAAGCTATTTAAGAATTCTTTAATACGCTCTGACAAACACCAGCACGAAGAAATAGCTACACATACGAAGATAAGTATTCGCACTTTCTTTCTAATTGTCTGCAGGTTGACTGTACAGATATGTGCACTGACCAGTCTTGAGATGACATCGTTCATCATGCTTATGGTTCAGCGTTTTATTTTAATGTTCGCTTGAGTTGTTGCGACTTAAACATGGCTGCACCACTCACCTTTTGCACTAAAAAAGATCAGGCTCTCGTAATCCGTTTTGTTTTGTGTTTTGAATGTGTACCAAAAGTAGAAATCATTGTAAGACTTTCAGCACGATGTGGATGTAATTATTTCTCTTGGCGAAGAGTTTACCTATCGATTGAATCATTCAAAAATACTCAAACAAGCAAGCAGGATGCGAAAAGAGCAAAATATCATGCCTCATCCGCAACTGATCCCAATATTGAACATGTCCGTGCCCTGATTCTGAATAACCATGTGTGATAATTGATAAGAGTGGCTAACCACATGCATTTTAATCAAGTTCTGCATGTGAGAACGTCGAGATGGATTGTCAAAGGATCTTATTTTGTTGTAAGACATTGCGCATTCACATATCGGCGACCAAGCTCTTTCAAATCTGTATTTAGAGCTGTCAGAGCTTCCTGCCCTCCCAAAAACGGGCATGTGCGCCAATGTACGCGAGATGTATGCGCAAACGTACACGGAGTGTACATGGAGTCATATCTCCAATGTACAGGATGTGCATAAGAGCTTGCCACGATATCCATTTCTGTGTACAAATTATGTACTTTGGCCCAAATGAATGTACGCTTGAGTGTGAACTGGAACGTACTTGATATGTTCACCTCGGAATCGAAAGGGCGCGTACACGATGTGCACAACGACATAACCGTTGTGAAACCAGTGGAAATCAACTTGCCTTGGACCTGATGGCAGGATTTTCGACACTAGCTTTTCCGCTAGGTCGAATTCAGTCGCTGTCTGGAGGAGAATTCTAGCGGCCGGCTGCTCTGATCGGTAGTTTTCCGTGGTTTCTCCGATCAACACCAGGCGAATGCCGGAGCAGAACCCTACCAAACGGGCCACGGACCGCGTGCTATCTGTCCTTCCTTTTCCTTGTCTTATCCTCTCCCCTTACACACACACTTACACTAACATGCACTATACTACCACACATTCCGGGAGACCGGTCGGAAGCTTAGAGCTTGTTCCGGCTGGGGCGGTGCCCCGCTAGTGGGAGAGTTCTGGTTAGGGGGAAACCCCACTAGCCGACGGTAGGTCGGCGCCGGATCTCGCCATCCAGCGGGGGAAGATCACCCGAGAAAAAACATGCACTACACTAATGGGACTAATGACCAAAGCAGTTGACGCGCCCGGAAACACGAAAAAATCAATCAATCAACTTGCCTTGGAAAAAGTTGTAGTGAAAAACTTCCACGATGCTCTCTGAAATTGTCATTAGTTGAACCCACGTGAAAAGTTTACAGATTTGAATTCAGTTAATTATATGTATTGGCCTGTGATGGATTACTATACTAGGAGATTAACTCCATCGATCCAAACTAGCCTAACCATGCGAGTGTTCTCAAAGAGAAAAAAACGTTTTTCCACGAACTTTCATTGAAACTTGAACATGTATGTTTCCACATTCGGTTTGGTAACCATATCTCACCCACTGCCACTGCCAGTGGTTTTCATTTTGCCTTTTTTGTCTATTTGAGCTTCTGATTCCTATTTTTGTCATTTCGCCTTTTTTCTGCCTTTTCCCTCATTCGCTTTTTTCCAGCACGGATTGCGATCAAGTTGGATATATACCTGCAACCCAAGACAACACGAAAGAACAGTCGTGTTTTGTTTTTCTGTGGAAGTAGAAGCGGTGATGAAAATCTGAACGAAAAAGAAAGATGATACCAGTCGAGATTTTTGATTTTTTCATTGATGATAATTTCTACTTTTGAGTATGGTCACCGATCTCTCTCGAGGACATCGCTCTGAATATGATTACTACCCTTCTCAGTGCTGGCTTACACAAGTGCGAAGAACGAAAATAAGATTTTCGTTTTCACTGATGGCATATCAAGATCCAAAAGGGATTTCACAGTAGCATTTTTAAGAGATAGCATCACAAGTAAAAGAAATTCTTAACCATCATGTGGTATCAAGCGTGGTCATGTGAAATCAAGATTAAAAAGAAAAGATCGTTTTCTTACACGTTAAGTGCTAATGTAAATTTTAGAGTTTGCGTCAAAATGTGAATGATTTCAATTATTTTTTTAAAATATTTCCTTTTAAATCTGATTTTTCATAGTCTTAATGCCTTTTTGCACCCATACTTTAGCTACAATAAATGCCTTTTTGCGTGCCTCTTTTAGTAAAAATAAATGCCTGAACTTCCGAGCTCTACATATCACTTTCGGACAAAATCTATGGTTTCTATGGACTATCTATGGACTATGGTTTCAAGTCTTTAATTTAAACTTTCTTTCCCTCATTTACATAATGGTAATAGGCACAATAATGACTAATGTTGGTGCATGTATTAATAAGAAAATTTGAATTTTCAGCTCCATTTATTTGAGAACTGAACTTCGTATTGACTTTAAATTACTATTAACATTAACTTTACATTTGTGGATTATTAGTGTTTTATGTTAGTATGTCCTATATAAATTGATAATCTATCACCAATCTTTGTCAATTATTATGTGCTTTTATTTAATGAAAATATGTTATTTCTTTGTAAAATTTTTGTTGTAATAAAAATAAATAACAAACACTAATATTAACATAAATTTCAATTAAACTATTGTGTAAGCATGTTTTTATCACATGACTGAGGTTAAGATAGCTCAGAGTATGTGTGTTAGGTATTGGCACAGAGAATATATTTGGTGTTCCTATGGTTGACACTTGATGTTAGGCTTTAGTACATTCGTAAGTTGGGTGTTCAGACTTTATAGCCGCCATTTATTGTTTCAGGTATTCAATTTTAGGTACTAGCAAAATTCTTGGTGTTTTCGGTGAATATTTTACCAGTAGCTAACACGGACCAGTAGCTAGCCAGTCATTGGAGCAACACAGACACATATTGGTGTTCCTAAGGCTGTCGGATAAGAATTCTCAAGACATTTATCCGGCAGAACTGTTGTTTTATAAATATCATTCACTGACGATGTGTAATCTATAAAGTCTATTTCTCATTCAATTTCGGCCGAGAAATAACATAATTATGGAACCTAACGAGAAGAAAATTTTTAAGTAATCCCCTCGACAAATGAAAGATGTTATTAACGGTGTAAAAAGAGGGAATCTAGTTGCCATCGACTGTGCAAAATGGGTTTAAATCATGCATGCTATATCCATTTAACCTCTTATAGAATATAGACAATTCAAGAAGGAATCGAGAATGTCCAAAGAGCAATATGATTTTTCTGTAATTCAGATATGGTTGATCGCGTTTTACTTTCTCGTATACGCACGTACATAAAGAGTTATATACGTAGTATACAGAAAGATATGTAATGCTGCACGAAAAAACGGCTGATTTTCGACAGAAAAAAATTATTGTCGGGCCGTGAAAACAAGAAAGTGCTAGTTGCTAAATTAAGAGAAAAAAATCCTCTAACACGTGGAGCAGTCAGAATCCCAGTTTTGTAGGTCCTTCATGCCGAAAAAACAATTCGAAGCAAAACGTCCGTCCGTCCGTCCGTCCGTCCTTCCGCTCGTCCGTCCGTCCGCCCGTCCGACTGTCCGTCCGTCCGACTGTCCGTCCGTCCGACTGCCCGTCCGTCCGACTGTCCGTCCGTCCGACTGCCCGTCCGTCCGACTGTCCGTCCGTCCGTCCGTCCGTCCGTCCGTCCGTCCGTCTGTGAACACTGCCAGCGCCGAAATCATGCGTAGAATTTTTTCCAAATTGAAGAAACCCCTCTCCATCTGACTCTAGTTGAAGCATTGACATTTTGAAAAACATTCTTTAAAATTTGGGGGTACTTTACATGAAGCTCCCCAGACATTTTCCAAATTTTCTCAAAATCGACTCCAAATTATTTCTTTAAATTTCTTGTAAGAATGGGGTAAAATACTCTTATAAAGATGGCATAGGTCCGATTTACGCGATTAACTATGAATTTTCGAAAATTGCAAACGTTTGATTTTTTTCGCCGTCTTCCTACAACTACAAAATTGAAGAGAATTTTCCTTCAAATGAAATTTGTTGTCCATAAATATTTCTTTCATAAAGGTCATGTACATTTTTTTGAAAATTTTAGTAGTTTTCGTGCAATAGTGCGTGCAATATTTGCAATTTTAAAAAAATTACAAAAACAAGTTTTTTTTAAAAACGGCTCCAATTTTTTTCTTTAAATGTTTGGTAGGTATAGTAACAAATAAACCCTATGGGATGACATAAACGCCATATTGCTCTATTAATTTTTTTTCAGTTGTCTCTCACGTCGGTAATATTTGCATTAGAGGCGATTTCTTCACCTTAGTGTAATAATGAGTACATGTGCTTTAAATAATGTCATACAAGGCTTCTCGAAAACTCAACAGTACTCTATTAAAATGAGCTCAAAATTCCGCATTCTCAAACACGTTCAAACGCCATTTTCTCAAAAATGGCTGTTGTTTCCTTCATACTTCTGCGAGGCATAGTGGTAATGACACTGTTTAATATGACGTAAAGTTCATTTTGGTGTACTCATTTGTTTTTAAAAAAATACACAAATGTATTATTTTTTCAATATCTCTCACGCCGCTAATACACACTTTTCAATAAATGTGTATACATTATTGCATTTGTGAGTAAAAGTGCTTCAAATGACTTCAAATGAAGTTTTTCGAAAACTCAATAGATTCCTGTGAAAAGGAGCTTCAAATTTCGCATTTACAGTAACGCTTAACGCCATTTTCTTAAAAACGGTTCCAAATTTTTTAATAAAAATAGCTATTTAGGACGAGGTTTTAGCCTTTTTGAATATTCTTAAGTTCATATTTGGGTTCTACTACTTCGAAACCGAAAAGTTGAGCAAATTTGAAAATAAGGTAATTTGGGCGGCGATAGATAGAAGCAGGCAAGAATGAGGTACAGTACCAGTCCACAAAAAGGAAATTTAGAAAACTTTCCTACGAGAAAGTCTGTGCCATTCTGTAGCAACTCACGTTACATTCTCGTATACGTACGTATATACGAAATAATATATGTAGTATAGAGAGTGTTATGTAATGCTGGGCGAAAAAAGGCCGGATTTTGAATTGAATTTGCCTTATTTTACGTGGCGAGACTCAGGCCATGAGGCCTGCTCTTCCGTCTGACCACGCAAATTCCGTTACACTCCTTTCACCAACCATGGGAGAAAGAAGGTATTACTTGGGCGACGAAACACGCGATTTGAATTTAGCTCAGAGGCATCATTTAGGCTTGAGGGTCTTTTACATGCAGTAAATGTACTAACATGGGACAGCCGGCTTTACTTCCCCTCCGAAGGAAGGCGTACGAAGGATTTTTTCGCCCTTAAAATTCCACGGCTTCGATCGGGTTTGAACCCGCAAACTTGGGTATAGCAGTCCAATACGCTAACCGCTACACCATCGCCGCCGCTATTTTCGGGGGAAAAAATTCATTGCCGGGCTCTGGTGACGAGAAAGTGCATAAAACCAAATGCTAAATTAAGAGAAAAAAGTCCTCTAACACGTGATGTAGCCAGAATCCATGTTCTGTGGGTTCTTGATGCCGAAAAACCAATTGAAAAAAAACGTCTGTCCGTCCGTCTGTGAACACTACTAGCGCCTAAACCACTCATAGGAATTTTTCGAAATTGATGAAGCCCTTGTAGATCTGGCTCTAGTTTAAACTTTGAGGTTTTGAAAAACATTCTTTAAAATTTTGGGGTACTTTACATGAAGCTCCCCGAACATTTTCAAAATTTTCTCAAAAAACGGCTCCAAATTTTTTCTTTAAATTTCTTGCAAAAATAGAGTAAAATACACTTATAAAGGTGGTATAGGTCTGATTTTTACAGTTAACTCTGAACTTTCGAAAATTGCAAAAGTTTGAATTTTTTCGGCGTCTTCTTACAACTACAAAATTGAAGACAGAGAATTTTCCTTCAAACAAAATTTGTTGTCCATAAATAGTTCTTTCAATAAGTTCATGTAGATTTTCTTAGAAATTTTAGTAGTTTTCGTGCAAAAGAGCGTGCAATATTTGCAATTTAAGAAAATCAAAAACAAGATTTTCTCAAAAAGCGCTTCAAATTTTTGGTAGTGTTAGTGTCAAACGAACCCATATAATGATATGAACGCCAAATTGATGTAACGTTTTGTTTTTCCAAAAATTACAAAAATGTAATTTCTTTTACTTGTCTCTCATGTCGGAAATATTTACACTAGAGAAGATGTCTTCACATTATTATATTTATGAGTACATCTGTTTAAATAATGTTAAATAAAGTTTTTTGAAAATTCATCATTTTTCTGTAAAAATGAGCTCAAAATTCCGCATTTTCAGAAACGTTCAAACACCATTTTCTCAGAAATGGCTCCAAATTTTTCATCAAATTTCTCCAATGTATAGTGCTAATTGCACTGTTTAATATGACGTAAAGTTCATTTTGGAGTATTAATTTGTTTTTCAAAAATTGCGCAAATGTAATTTTTTTAAATACCTCTTATGCCGTTAATATGGATGTATTATTATGTATCAATTTGTATGCATTATCTAATTTGCGAGTTAAAGTGCTTCAAATGAAGTTTTTCGAAAATGTAATAGAATTCTGTGAGAAAAAGGTTTAAATTTCGGATTTACAGTAATGCTTAATCACAATTTTCTTAAAAATGGTTTCAAAATTTTCAATGAAAATTTATATTTAGGAGGAGTTTTTACTGTCCTTAATATTCTTGAAGTAATAATTCTGTTATACTACTAGGAAAGCAACAAGTTGAGATAATGTCAAAAAAATGTACATACTTTGGGCAAAGATAAATGGCGGATGGCCAGAGAATGTAGCCAGACTACATCAAGGAAATTAGAAAAAATAGGTAAAGAAAGTCTGTGCCACTCTGTATCACCTCTAGTTATTCCTGGAGCGGAAAATTGATCAAGAAAAAACTGAAATGTTCTTTCAGTCTAGCAATACAGTGTCAGGTACTGTTGAAGATACAAAGCTTTTTTACTTGTGGAAGTCAATTAAAGAAGAAACTATTAAGAAGAATGATGTTGTTAATCAGAAAGAAACACCCAGTAATTTCGATCGCGTTGTTAATAGGGATAACAGGTCTATTACCTGGCCCTGGTATATCTAATGCTACACCGAGCAAAGTTCCACCAAAACATCAAAGCAATAATTCAAAAAAAATTCTAACATTAATTAATGTGATCAAATAATCACTTCGCCGTTCAAGAAAGCCTTATTTTGGCCTCACGAATCAAGCAAACCCAAGAGTAGGTTTTAAGAAGAAGATACCATCAGTGGTAACATCGAATAACTGGAAGAAGTATCATGCTAAAGAAAGGGAAATAAAGGAATGTACTCAAAAAGAAAAGGAAAAAGGAAAAAGAAAAGAGATGATAAAAAGAAGCAAATAGGCTCAAATAAACAATAAAAGAAAGATGCATTGTAAAGAAATTCATCTGATTCATCTGTCAACGTGAATTTGGAATCTGAAAGGGTAGGGGATAACTTGTCTTCTTCATCTACCAGTTTAAACGAGGTGACCCATGTAATACTCTAGAATGAGGGGGTATTATTTTCTAGAAAGGTATTGTGTTAAAGCAGCTTACGTAAAAGTAATGTTGAATAGTTCCGTTAGTCAGAACTGGCCGCAAGTAGAGGACAAAATTGGTATGATTTTAAAGACATTTTAGAACTAATTGACCATCCTATTAATGACTCTAAGAAACTTGTGTATCATGTAAAAGACATGTCAAAACTTAAAAATTAACAGCACATTTACATAAGAGAGGTCTTCTCAGATTATTTTTGTTCAGTAACAAGCTCATGGTCAAGTGAATGATGAAGTGCTATTTGCGTAAAATTAGTATATTAAACAGTCTTACTGAAGGAAAACAATTTTGTTCTAAATACTTTCAGATGAAGTATACTGTAATTTTGTATTTTCAGAAATATATTTCATTTAGACAATTTATGTCTTAGAAAACATGTTAGCCTAAGGTAATATGTTAGCCATTGGAACACCCCATTTCCCACCCTGTCAGCTACAGGTGCAAGTGACATCGCATAATAAATTAAAAAATATGTATATACCATGTAACTAAATTTTGATTTGGTCATCTTCCAATGACGGAAATGAGACCAGTATCATTCTTTTAGGGTCCTTTACCTATCCTATGAAAAAACATAAATAAAAAAATTGTGCTATTACTGAGAAATGTTTGAAAATGTTGTTAAGGCTTCATATAAAGTAGCTTCCAAAATCAAAATATCCGTTTGAAAATTAGTGGGCCTTGAGAACGTTTAAATCGAATGACGGATATCAACCTGATATCATCCAGTGAACCTGGAATTCTTGAAAATCGAGAAAAAGCAAAATTTGAAAAACCCTGGAAGAAACGAAAAAAAGTAATTGAAACGGGAATTTGTCGTATTTTTAGATTTATTCTCAACTTTTAGCACAAATGCACATAAAGAATCGAATTCAGGCAACTGCATGATTCAACTCGGTACATGGTCATGGCGAACGGTGAAATAGAAGTACGTATGAAAAATGCCACTATACGTTTGAGGATTGCGAAATCCTTAACTCGCGTGTCACACGACTACAATCACTATCGCGTGTGTAGGTGCAACCTTGTTAGAGTAGTTGGCTTCACAGAGCACCTACATGGTTGCCCAATGTGTAGCAAGTGAACGCATGGTGGAAAGACTCGACTGTACGGACGAGGTATTCGCGGAAAAGTCGTCTCTTCGGGAACTCAATAGCAGTTTCCATAAGTATCGCGCCTCTTATTTGATGAGACCGGCGGTTCCAGTTTGCTATTCCTCCGATTGAAACGAACACATTTTCACGTTCATAATACTCTGAAAATTTTTCCTTATTGGTAGAAGAGCGCAATCGAAACCATCTTTGCTTATAGCCTACCCGGAGATTGATTGAGTGTCCGAATTGACAGGCAGTACGAAGAAAATGATCAAGCGAATATCTTGATGGAGTTGCGTGGCAGGATTTACATTCCATTCCACTCCGTTCCGTTCCACTTCACTCCGTTCCATTCCAATCCCTTCCGTTCCATCCCACTCCCTTCCATTCATTCACTCACGCACTCACTCACTCATTCATACATTCACTCATTCATTCATTCACACATTCACTCACTCATTCACTCATTCGCACATTCATTCACACACTCACTTCACCACTTCGCTCACTTCATTCCATTCATTCCATTCATTCCATTCACTCCATTCACTCCATTCACTCCATTCACTCCATTCACTCCATTCACTCCATTCACTCCATTCACTCCATTCACTCCATTCACTCCATTCACTCCATTCACTCCATTCACTCCATTCACTCCATTCACTCCATTCACTCCATTCACTCCATTCACTCCATTCATTCATTCATTCATTTCATTCATTTCATTCATTTCATTCATTTCATTCATTTCATTCATTTCATTCATTTCATTCATTTCATTCATTTCATTCATTTCATTCATTTCATTCATTTCATTCATTTCATTCATTTCATTCATTTCATTCATTTCATTCATTTCATTCATTTCATTCATTTCAGTCATTCACTCATTTCATTCATTTCATTCACTCATTCATTTCATCCACTCATTCATTTCATTCACTCATTCATTTCATTCACTCATTCACTTCATTCACTCATTCATTTCATTCACTCATTCATTTAATTCACTCGTTCATTTCATTCACTCCTTCATTCATTCCTTTCATTCACTCATTCACTCATTCCTTTCAATCACTCATTCATTCATTCCTTTCATTCATTTTTTCATTCATTCCTTTCATTCATTCCTTTCATTCATTCATTCCATCCATCCATCCATTCATTCCTTTCATTCATTCCTTTCATTCATTCCTTTCATTCATTCCTTTCAGTCATTCCTTTCAGTCATTCCTTTCAGTCATTCCTTTCAGTCATTCATTTATTCCATCCATTCATTCATTCCTTTCATTCATTCCTTTCATTCATTCTTTTCATTCATTCCTTTCATTCATTTATTCCTTTCATTTATTGATTTAATTCATTCGTTCGTTTTATTCGTTTCATCCATCATTCATTCACTTCCTTAGTTCGTTCCTTCGTGCATTCTTTTGTTCTTGCATTCGTTCGTGCGTTCGTGCATTGATTCGTGCGTGCATTCGTTTTTTCGTTCATGCATTCGTTCGTTCGTGCATTCGTTCGTTCGTGCATTCGTTCGTTCGTGCATTCGTTCGTTCGTGCATTCGTTCGTTCGTGCATTCGTTCGTTCGTGCATTCGTTCGTTCGTGTATTCGTTCGTTCGTGCATTCGTTCGTTCGTGCATTCGTTCGTTCGTGCATTCGTTCGTTCGTGCATTCGTTCGTTCGTGCATTCGTTCGTGCATTCGTTCGTTCGTGCATTCGTTCATTCGCGCATTCGTTCGTTCGTTCGTGCATTTGTTCGTTCGTTCGTACATTGGTTCGTTCGTTCGTACATTGGTTCGTTCGTTCGTGTCTTCGTTCGTTGGTTAGTGCATTCATTCGTTCGTTCGCGCATTCGTTCGCTCGTGCATTCGTTCGTTCGCGCATTTGTTCGTTCGTTCGTGCATTTGTTCGTTCGTTCGTACATTGGTTTCTCTCTCTCTTTCTGTCTCTCTCTCTTTCTGTCTCTCTCTCTTTCTGTCTCTTTCTCTTTCACCTTTCTCATTTTTCCTCTTTTCTTATTTCTCTTTTCTCATCTCTCTTTTTTCTTCTCTTTTCTCGTTTTTCTCTTCTCTTCTCTCTTGTTTCACCTCTTTCTTTTCTCCTCTCCCTTTTCCTCTTTTAATAATTTATTATTATACTGAAGAAATCTCTCACTCTTTGTCTCATTCACTCACTTACTTTACATATTATGAGTTTTTAAACTGCATTGTAACTACAATGCGAAAACAATACAAAATATCTTTGTAACTGCCATGAAACATACGTTTACACGCCCTGTTGTAAATATTTATTTTACTTTATTTTCATTTTTAGTTTTTGTTGTTTTAAATTGGTAAGTCTCTATGTTATACTATATCGAATGCTATGTATTCTTTGGAATATTGCTTTATTAGTATCATTGGAGTAATTGTCACGACTTTTCTCCATTACACTGTCTAGCCTGAGAATGGGGAAAACGGAGTTTCCGGAAATGTCGCTCCGATATTTCCTAAGAAACTCTTTACTGTAAATATGTATATAAATTTAAAAATTGTTGTGTTGTGTAAAGCTGTCGGTGAAACCTTGTGGTCAAACTCATTGTATTATACTGTATTGAAGTGAACGACAGACCCTTTTCTGTATATGAAGTTTATAATCTTTTTATATTAATCACAGATAAGTTTATGAGCAGAAAATATTAATGGGCAGAAAATATCGGCATTACTTTTTTCACGCTGGCGGCATAATAGGAAATAGGTAGGATACAGTTCGAGGAGCCTACATCCAGTGGCATCACCTCACTGTGGACCTAAGGCGTTGGCAGTGAAGGAAAGTGTTCTACTCTTTTGCTCACATATTTAGAGTAAAATTGAATTATGCAAACCAAATTCTTAATTATTTTAAATTATAATGTTGGAATGAGAGAAAAATAGTCGCAAAATAACAACAATTAGGACGTTGTATTTTCTATTCCAAAGATTAGAATAATTCATTTTAAAGTATTTAAAAAGACAAGCTCGACGCTTTTCCTATTCTTCGGTTCTCGTTTTAAAAATTAATTCTGAAACGATCGTTCATTACTCGATTACTTGTTTCTTTTCTTCATACGACTGGGAGGGAAAGCAATTATTTAAAACTATTGTTCCACTTTTTCACTATCCTTATCACAATAAAACTCTAATTTCATGAGTACCGCTAAAGACGGCAACGCGCAACGGAGATCATCACGATCACGTACGCTCTCTCTCCAGCAGGCTGTTATATAGAGATTCAACGCCTTGGCCTTGGCGCTTTGTACGTGAATAGGGGGCGTCACGTGCATGCGCTGCCGCCTCCCGGTCCGTCCAGAAGACGTTGGAGGCATTCGCCAACGGCCTGAGCTGCGCACTGCCTGTGTGCGTTGCATGCACGCGCTAGTGCCGATCTATCACGCCGAACGCACGAAAGACCGAATAAATAAAAAATCTAATTAAGTTCAAAGGAAAAAATGATTTGTTTTATTTCCTTAGGCGTCTTGCCCGCCCGTCTTGCACACTCAAAGACAACGCCACTGTCTGCATCATCATGGCACTTGAAACTCATCCATATCGTATGACAAAATGACAGTAAGGAGGGAAATCGGTGAGAAAACAACTACAAACGCGTCCAACGCAAGAGACCCAGTAAGCGATAATAGGCTTGTATTGATAATTTGACAAGGAAGTCACCAGCTGCTGTTTCTTCCACACAAGGTGTTAATATTCCCTTCCTTGTTCGTAAAGTTCACCAGTCGACGCGAGGAATCGTTACTTGTATACCTAAATTCGAAAATGTACGCTCTAAAATCTTTTATTTGAGGAGTCTAATATAGTGGTTGCCTGGAAAGTATCACTTTTCAATCAATAGAAGTGACCAAAAAAACTAGTCTGCATACCAATGCTAAAGAAGTGTCGCATCGGACAACAATTTTTTTACATTCAGTGCTGAATAAGCTTGCTTGGGGTGACTAACTAACGATTTGAAATGTTGTTTCTCCAGCAGTTGTTTTAATGTGAAAATTGCCCGTTTAAAGAAACGTAAGGTGTTTTGTATAGTTTGCATGACTCATTGAGGAAATGCTGAAATGGCTTTTTGTTATGTTACTGTATTTATATAAACTGTCAGTTGATCTTTCGTAGTAAATATAACAGATACCAAGTTTATTAAAGACAGTTATTAAGAAATTGATTCAGTTTCGTCTAACCACTTCCATATCGGATCTGATCAGATCATATCGGATCTGATAATCTCACTCTCACACTGCAAAATATTTTTAATACCTTATAATTTTTTTCTCATACAGATAACAGACAGCATCTAGTGATGTGACTGGTATATATATTTAGAAGTCCAACATTAGCAACACTGAAACCTTCTGGGAATTTACATTAACTTCCACTTAAAATTTCGGTGCCCTCAGTATATTGTCAATTGACCATCTTCTGACAACATGGCTGATATTTGTGAAATAGGGAAATGGAGAAAAATCTGTTGGTATACTTTTAGGAATTCTCTCATATTTTAAAATGCAAAGACGTGAATTAAAGATTTCGTAATGAATAGTCACTTTAGACAATGGCTAATTTTTTGATATCTTAGTGTTGTATATAAAAATAATAAATAATAGGCAAAAAGTCCTCAAAAGATGTTTATGCGAAAAAAGGCAATTATGGAAAAAAAGCAAAAATTAGCATTACAAAACTTCGTCATATGTCATGATTCGTGCACATATATTATAATCCTTTTAAATAAATTCGCTAGAATAAAATAGGCATTTCCCTAAATATTCGATATCTAGATATGAGCTGTCACACACCTCTGGAGAACAGTCGGAGACATTTTCCGTGCGTACCACTGGACTAAAATACAGCGAGAATCAGGATTCCCATTCGTAACTAAAAGGCCAAGGACAGAACGAACGCACGGTTACTTTCTCAGTACATTTTAGACGTTTCTACATTTTTTCCTGTGTTAGTGTCCACCCACGATCCGCCACTGCGATTACATCAATAACATATCCAACAGCTTGAGTTACGCATCTAAAAATTTTTTTGATAAAAAAATGTACGCCATTTTTCTTTGCTTTTAGGGAATTTTAAAGACATTTGATGAGTGTTTTTTATTGATCATTTTGATATATATATATATATATATATATATATATATATATATATATATATATATATTAGATAATCAAAATCCGCCCTTTACTTATTGTATTTCCCCATCCTAGGGATACAATATAAATGCCCGACTGCGAGTCGAGTGTGATCGGTAAGTTAAGACATTTTTTTATGCAAAATGTTTAGTCGAATGTGTCATATTACAGATTATGTAAAACGAAGCAGGCAAAACTCAACTCATACTATGATATGATTTTATTTGTTTTAATAACTATTCGCATTTATTTTTGCTTGAAAGTTTCGTGACAAGTTAAAACCAATAGTTACTGAAAACTTTTTTGAGGGTGGGGGATTTCCCTCATCCCCTCCCCTGTGGATCCGCGCTTGTAACATTAGATTCCATGAGGAAACTCATGAAATCTCAAGGAGATTGATAAATCACTTGTGCAACATCCGATTGACTGGAAATAAGAAGGCAAGAATCAAATTTTATTGTGCTGCGATGTCGTTTATTGCATATTTATAACACACGTGACTTATGATGTAGAGGTGAAATTTAAAAAAATGATTGAAAATCATTGCACTAAACGGTTGCAGTTAGTAGATTCATTAAGAATAATACATATTACAATGCACAATATTTAAGTACAGTGTGTTAGAGTATCAGGAAAAATGATGACTTGCTTTTACGCTTGTCAGAGAATCAAAACTTAATACAATCACAGAATAAAATTGTGTATTATCAAAGATGCAAATACAAATTAATAATAATAATAATAATAATAATAATAATAATAAAGAACCACTTCTGTATTACTTCATGTTTTTTTTTCATTTTGTGTATTTTATCAATGTAAGCAAAGAAATTCATTATTTCTGTTTTGTAAAATGAACGATTTTAAAAATAATTTGATATTAATTTGTTTTGTTCATATTGTTAGAATAATTGTGATTAATCGGCCAGTTATTACTTAAATTTTAAACGTAAATCACTATTATATTTTCAATTTGTAACAAATTATGTGCATCACTATCCACTTAAACATCATGTGGTTCTTTAATTTTGTACAAAAAGAAACATTTGTTTTGTTAATGGTGTGATTTGCTCTTCTGTTTACGTTCGTTACTGCTTGGGTGGTAAGATTGACAATCTCACTAAACAATGCTAATGACTTTCTTAAAAAGTACTGTTTGTGAATCACGCTTAGACGATTCGATCTCCTTATGAGAGTAAATTAAGAAGTAAATATAAACTTACAAAAACAATAGAATTACTTTATATTTTGAAATATTTTAGCTCTTACATCTTTTCACTTTTTGTGACACACAATTGTTTATTAGGCGCTTTGTTTTAGGTGTCTACAAAAGAAACACAAGCAAGCAATTAACTGAAATAGTTTTGCCTGATTGATGCGTATCTTTCAAATGGACGCTGTGATTGGCAACCCTGTATTAGCCTCATGGATCGATGATGCAGAAAAAATTATCACCTCTTAGAGAGGAGATAAAGAGGAAATCATTCTCAGAAAATATAGTAATTGATTTTATTACTTTACGCAAGGTAGAGTACGAATATTAATCCAAAATATATGATATATTCGCACTGTTTGAAGTATCCCGAAGGCAATTCGTTGCTAACCGTTGGTACGCCTTTCCTCTTCCTTAGTGAGCATATCAGCCGCTAGAGCGCAGAAGGTACGTCCAGCGCATTGTTTGGACTCGCGGCAAACAAGCACTGCCGCACACGCTGGTAGTATTCGGACGTAGATCGAAGTTCTTAGAACACTGTGTCGGTCGTTTCTATGGCTCCGGCCAGGTTTCAGCTTCTGCTTTGCTTTGCTCATTGATTAGTCGCGTTGTGTACAATGACAGATGCAGTAGGACAGATGTGTGATTCAGTTTTACTGAGCACGTTCCTGATACGGAAGAAGAAATGCAGGGTGTACTTCCATCGAGGAACCCTCATTTGGGAGACGGAAGGTGCTCCATACAGTGAGTGTTCGAATTGTATCCCGCGAAAGTCAGTCTGTGATTGGCATCTGTACAACTATTTTTCTTGTGATTACAATTTGCCTCTCCTTGTAGATATAACAAACATAGAAAAAATAGTATTTCGTTATTAAATTATATAGATTTTTCATAAATCATTGAGTTCACTGGTATTTTATAAATATTAATATAAATGCTTGAAATAAACATTTGGCATTTTATTTTCAATGTGAACTATATATTTTCGTTTGTATAATGTGCTATTTTAAAATAGTCGTGTTTGTTCTGCGATAATAACGTGTTCGATATTGTTGTCAAATAGCTGTCACATGCTTTTGAGTGAATGTCAAACTCCTGTCAAAAGTGCGCGCATTGAGTAAAAAACGCATTTGGGCGATCCGATTTGCAGAAAGTGTTGATAATTTGGATTTCTTTACAACAGAAAATGCTAAAAGAAAAAGTCAAGTAACTCTCTAAGTAGTCACGTGCAAAGTTATAGTTGTCAGAATGATATTACATTGTTTTGCACGTTTTTCCATTTGCTGTTATTTTATTCAGTTTTACTGTCAATATAATTATTTACTGAACATCTTATTTTGCAACGTGTATTCAATATTACTGCACAATTTTTGAACTTTAGTTAATGATTCTGTTTACGCTTTGGTTGTCGCATTAGTAGGTAGATGCTTTTGTCTTCTTATGTCGTAGAATATACTTCTGTACTACACAGCTGTATCTTTTTATAACGTGAATTTTTAGAGTTTCAGAAGCTTTGAGAATAAATTCCGTATCTTTTGACTTTCATTTGATTCTCAGAGTAAAGCGTAAAAGTAAACGGTTTTATCATAACAAGTAAATTAATGCTGTTTATATATTGTTGGGCAAGTTGAAAATTCATAACTATTGTGACGAAATGATAATGTTAAGACAAATTATTAGTTTATATGATATCAAAATAATTGCATCTAAGATTCGAACGTGGGCATTCTAATATTTAATTGCTAATATACTTCTCGATTATACATTGGTAGAATACATCTGACAGCAAGTCGTGATTTAAGATTATGTTATGAAACATTCCATATATATCGGTATAGAAATCATTAGAGAGTATTCGTCATTTTTTGTATTTTCTTTGCATAATAAAATGAATTGGTATTTTCAATATTAATTTTCAAAACTCGCTGATAGAGTTCTAAAATGTTTGTATTTTTCTAATGAGTTTGAACCGCTCGTCACATAGAAGGAAAATCGTATTCGATTTGAGCGCCCAGTAATTCTCAGGCCCATTGAATCATGACAGTTGTTTCAAATGCATTTGACAGCAAAATATTGAATATTCATACAGTTTATTTTAATGATCTAATTTTAATTGATTTCTAATTTTTTTTATATAGTTTGCCGGTTTCGAGGGAATAAGAGGGGAAGCCCGGAAGCATTATATAACTGTTATTATTTCTATTTGTAGACTGAACTCACTTGCTCTGACGTAATGAATAAGTACCGAATACAAATTATTAGTTTGAAAATACAAAGCAGAATTAATTTATCCGCCACTGAAAACGTAAGATCACAGGTTTGATTTATTCGGAGATAACGTCTTGTTATCTACTGATTCCTGACATATAACTGAGAAATTCTTAAAAACTTGGATGATTTGAAATAAAAACAATTCATTACGTACAGCCATCAGATTTCTGCAAGGGAGAACTGTGTGATACTATTTCTGAGACTTCAGTTCTTCCTGCCCTTGTGAATTAACTGATATTTGCCTTTATTATATTCATTAACATCATATATTGACAACACCCACTACATTCACTCCTCGAAGCATTCAACATTAATCAATGGGGACTCTTATACATCAGCTTAGAAGTATGCACAATCATTGATCAGATTTTTTGTGGTAATTTTGACTGAACCTTATAAAAATACTGTTGACAATTCTTGGCAGCACACACTTTAAAATAAACTCACGAAAGAATCAAATCCATAACACTCGTCGTAGAAAACAGAAATTGAGGGAACCTCATACTGCAATTATAGTGATCTAGTATTTCAACCGTCTCGTGAAATCCTTAGGAATCATTTCAAAATTTCGAATCTTACATGAAATGATTTATTAACCATTGCCCCAATTAATAACAAAAGCCGAAAGTATACTATTTAACTTTTCCAAACAAATAACCATACAAATTTCCTATGCATTATAGCCCAACCGATTTACAATCTATAAATTAATCAACGGGTGTAGAAAAAGATGTTGCTTCCAGGGTATGCGTAGTGGAGAATACAGTGATGACTAGGGAGAGAATTTTTATGCCCTAAAAATCTTGAAATATACTTTTAAAATTATGCATTTGTGAACTAAAATTTCTGAAATATGCACTTTAATATGCAATGAAAAGTAACAATATTGCATTTCATCTATAAACCTTTCTTGATAAACTTCAGGAAAAGCCTGCTTGGAATGTAAAGATATATTTTGTATATCTTTATAATAACATACTATAATGTACCCAACTTCACGAGAGAAATAATTGAAGTAAATATTCACCTTAGTGAAGTACATATATCTTATATTTCTTCAGACTGGTTTAAAAAATATGTTATCACGAAATATCCTACATTTGTACAAGTATTTTATCACCTATAGAAAACAAAACAAATAAAACGCAAACTGATCAAACTCTTTCATATCAATTAACGCTCATTTTACAGATAAGTCTCTATTTTAACGAAGTATGCACTTATAACCACACGAATATGCACCAACAGGAAAAATTGGCCAAATATGCACAAATATACACTAACAAATTATTCTACATAGCGTCATATTCTACCCATATGTCAATAAATTTCACTTAGCTATGCACTATAGCAAAGGGACAAAAGATACGCAAAATCATAGAAATCCGCTCCCTAGTGATAACACTTAATGATGCTCAAGAAAGTACGTATGAAGAACCAAAAATGTGCTTTAACAGCGTCAAAGATTCACCGTCTAGGACAAATTGATCAGTACAGATACGCTTCGTGGTCGTAAATTTTACGTTGTCGTTTAGCAACATTGTAAATTTTATGTTGTTGTTTGGCAAGATCATACAAAGTCGCAGAAACAAATTCGTTTCAGTTAGTAAATGACCATTGCAACACACACAGGATTTATAACTTAGGGCCAGTTCCAGAAATTACATATATCATTTCTTTCACAATAAACTATACATCTTATCCATTAATTATTCTTTTATTCATTTGTACAATTCATATCCAAGTAGTACAGAGTGAAGATCTTCTACGTAGGTACTAAGTTATTTTGAAAGTTGTCTTTGGTTTGTATTCTGCCTTTACAGTTTGATGTGTAAACTCTCATTTCTTATAATTATATATTATATAAAATTATTTTCCAATTGATTAAATATCAGAGTCGATGTAAGGGTCAACTTTGATATTTATCGACTGGTGCCGATTTCATCATAAATTGAAGGTTTTACTGCGATTTACTGTTTACTAAATTTTCCATTAAATTATGCTGCGGAAACAAAGATCTTCGACAGACCTAGCTAATTTTATTTTAATTACTGGCCTATTATTGACATTTACAAATTACTTTTTCAATGAATGTCTTCCGAATGGTTGATGGATCATGGTGGTTTTGAAGTAATCGCCTAATTGTATGCCTAATTCTCATGCAAAATCTGCATTTACATACATAAAACAACATTAACTACAATAATAAAGGTGTGAGAGAGTTTCGAAAAAGTGTCGACTTTTGCAATTTTTAAAAATTTAATGCAAGATATTTAAAGAAAAATCTGCTGCCATTTCTGAGAAAATTTTCAAAATGTTCAAGAATCTTTATGCCCTTCCAAATATTATAAGATCAATCTAATGTCGTATGACCTACAGTGAAGGCAGATTCAGGGAAGAATATCAATTTATGAAAAGAAAGTATTATTTAAACGTTAGAGTTGTTTGCACATTGAAGATTTGCACCATTTCATTATTTATTATATCTCTGGACTCATTAGCAGATTATTATTAAATTACCATAATGCCACCGGGATATTGTACTTTTTCAGTCAGGAAAAATTATTTTAATCGGGGGTCATTTGAGAAAGTTATGGCCGAAGAACCATTAACAATTATACACGAAAAATGGTATAACACTTCGATGTCGGTTCAGAGGAAGTACAAAAACCGGCTGTGCTGGTAATACGCCAGATACATGTTATTGATGTCAGCAACGGTGTGGAAAGTTGCAATGTACCTATGATGAAATATAACATTTCAAACCATTTCAAAGCTCTTCACGTCAACGACATTAAGTCGTCCGTGAAAGAAAAGTGAATGCATATTTTCATCATTCACGAAACTTGTTCAAGAGGTACACGATTTCCAAACAGACATCTTGCATAAGTCTCACTGAAATGCAATCCCATTTCCCTCTCTTCCTTTCACTGGGCGAAACCTTTTCTTTTTCGACGGCACGTAAGTTTAGATAAACCACTCAAACCACCTGCTGCAGCTATTCTCGACTATCACCAACACGGTAAACATATTCTTAGCTCTTCTGTACGACTACCGGTTGGAAACTACTGTACAACCTATTGTTTCCTGCCAATGAAACATCCGACAACACTCCCAAACCATTACATCTATACTTCAGCGTCGGTTCAGGAAGAGTCGTATCTTAAATGTTGTGAACGGAGACTAACGTTTTTCGTTCCAGTATACAATATTTCTACTAAAAACATTGCTAGTCTTGAATTTTAAGACGTTCACTTTCAGAAAACATCAAAATAAAAGATGAGTCCAGGGTTAATAGAATGTTTTGTTTTGTAATATTTTATGGGCATTTATTTAGACAGTTGCAGTTTTGGAAATAGTAAATTCTCATTTAGGTTCTGGGTATCATTGATAAGGATGTTTCATAGGAATGTTAGGCCTCTCAGGAAGGAATTTTGAACGTTAACGACTGTATCGCTGCGAAACAGGATTAACCGTGTTTAAAATGTTTCTTATCACGTCTCAGAACATTGGTCTTATTAAGAACGATTGATCACTCTAAGATATGACTACATAACCACGTAACACATGAAATTTGAATTGCTACTTCACCCTTTACTTCTTTCTCTTTGCTCTCGTTTTCTTTGACAATTGTAAATGAAATAAAATATAAATAAAAACAATTGATGAATACATGCATTCCAACTCTTATTATTCTATATTGCGGATTTTGTAGTGTTGAAGTGTTAGTACAATATTTTAAAGATAAATTACATATTATAATAAATACCTGTATGGTCCCCTCAGTGCTCTTACATTGTAGTGTCTAACAGTATGTTTCGGATGTGCATCAAAATGTGACAAAAACTGAGAGAACATTTTTGGAACAGTGATACCGACCTTTAGCGTAATAGGTCGGTATTTATAAAAGGTGATGCTCCAAACTCTAATTAATTTGATCATTGAGTTAATCTCTTTTTAACACACATTCTTTATTGCAATTTCAGTGCCTATGGCTTATGGCTATCCCTGAAATGGATACATTATATAACGGATATGAGATTAATATATGCGTAACGGTGGAATGAAAGGCAGGGGAAAAGTCCTGCCGCGAACCCACTTTCTCCTTTAGTCTGGAACTGAAATGGAATTTGAAAACAAAATCTGTGGAAACTATGATGAACGAGTTGATTTGATGAAATCTTTGAAGGATCGTCATAAAATGTCGGTCACTATTTAATTATAGCATTCTTTTTCATCGTATTTATTTGGGGATTTCTTGCAATTTGTAGACGAACACGTAAATTCTCTTAAAATAGTAGTGTGTAAATTATGTCAGAAATAAAAGCACAAAATATAAATGTGAACTTTATTCAAACTTCTTATTCTTTCTTAAATCTGCGAATACTGCTTGTATTTCAGACACTGAAACCAAAACGGCTAACATTTCACTATATCCTATTATGTATTTCATTAGTCTATTGAAATATTACCGAGAGAAAAGTTATTGCAGTAAATCGTACATCGAGTGCACATTTCCTTACAAAACATTACGGCCAAACATAAACAGTCATCTGTCTGTTAATGGGAAATGATAAAGATTCCCTATTGATGACCAGTTCAGTGGAGCTGAGTCTAACCGGGCTATGGTCTAACGAAATCCTGCGATGCCGGTTGTACGAAAGCTGACGTTTCAGGAAATGCTGTTTCATTTTACACTGCGAAAATTTCGTGAATATTTTAAAGATTCAGATGACTGTCTAAAAGCTTTTGGAGGTGCGTGAATTACGCAAGAACGAAAATCACGCGAGTAATTACGGTAATTCTTTGGAGGGAATTTCTGAGTGCATTGAGGTAACGAAGGAGACTTCGTACCAAGACACACTATGAGGTTTGCGTGGTTTTGCAGTGGTGCCTCTAATTAATCGCACATGCACAATGAGGTTACGCAAGGAAGAGCGAGCGGGTCAAATGAGTCCTTACATATGAAGGATGCGAGGATAATTTCGAAAGGGACTAGTTCACATGGCACGTGCGTATCACGTTTGGTGTAAGCAAATCAATATACTGTCCCACAAGGGAAATGGAAAGTGTTCTCTGAAATTTAAAGAAGTAAATTAGTAAGATATGAGGAGTTAAATGTAGGAAAATTAATACATTGAATACATTACATATAAGCTGAAAATTAGCGAGAAAATGGTCTTCTAAAGTTCATGCTTGGTCTACTTGACCAAAACTTTTGTCCAAGCGAGATGTATTGTTTCAATAAGGTTTAATAACACTTTATGTACTACTAGAATCAATGTCCAAAGTCCAGAAATTGCTTAGGGGTCTAGAGGACCGCAGCCCCTTGAAAATTTTAAAAGGAGACCCGTAGCCTCCTTCCATAATAAAACATGTCAATTCCTTAAATACATAAATATAAATGACAATTATTGCGAATAGATATTTTATAAATGTTACAGTGAAGGCAAACGCCTGGGCACATGGGTCTATCGGTATACTGCTACCATATTTATGTTTAAGTATTATTGCCTACATGTATTAAATTCGAAACATTTCTGCATTTTACTTGGTTGTAAAAGTCAACATTTGCTATGCTCCAGTCATTAAGTTTTTAATTTTATATAATTAAGTATAAATTAATAAGTAATTAATTTGCTAATAATTGATACTTATTTATGAATTTTTTACTTCTCCAAAAATAGCGTTTAAATGACGAAAATTCCAAAATGAATCGCACGTTTTGAAGGCACAAACGTGAAGAAACTTCAGAATTGACCATTGATAGGTGGGCAATTTGGATACGATCTTCATAGAAATACGTAGAAAATCATTTCAAAACACGTAAAAGTGATGAAAAACATACAAAACTATCCCAAAAAATGCGGCCAAGGAAGAGGCGATCGCTTCTAAACAGGCAGGATGATAACGATTAATAAATACCCGACACCTTAAGGTACTTCAGCTAGTCCAGAATAAATCTCCATTATTTTCCTCCTCCTACTCTACCTGTTAATTTTCCCCGCCTGCGTGATAGACGGAAGGTTATGTTTTTCGCCGTAGACTTTAGAGTTTCTTCAGACTTTCACCATGAGAGTAAAGAGACCGTACACTTTCACCACGGACCGCCCTAATCTTTTGAACCAATTAACGATTTTTGATGATCGGAAAGCCATACAATCTATTTTCATCATGGGGTGTGAAATAATTAAATATATTTACGTACAGCCAACGTGTCGTACAGTATCACGGTAAGGTATTACCAAATAATAATTGTTTACTTTTTGAATTCGTGTTTATTGTTTCAATATGATAATCTTTTTTTTATTTTGGACACATATGGAGAACACGAACATACACAAGCATCCATGTCCGAGGCGGGATTCGAGCCCGCGATCTTTCGAGCCGAGGCAGCTACGGCCCTTAGCGACCTCGGCTATCCAGGCCGGCCATATAACAATCTTGTTTGTTTCTAATATTCTAATCTTGTATGTTTTTGCAAAATTGGCTGCAATTCGTTTTCTACCACCACACTGCATTTCGCGTATGCCGTTGCATTGTTCTTGTTATCGCGGAGCGATTTAGTCGTGACCCATCGCGGCGAGTAGCTGTCGGGGGAAGTGCGCGTGTATGCACGCACGCGTGAGTGCGTCACGCAGCACGCACCGGCGACGGCGGCGGCGGCGGCGGCGGCGGCGGGGAGCCGGTCCCGCGCCTTTATCGCTTCCTGCGCGCCAGCAGCGGGAGTTCCTTTGCGGGCCGACGGCCGGCCGGCTGGTGCGGCGCGGCCCGGCGCAACGCGGCGCAGGCGAAATCTGAGGTGGCCGGGACGGCGCGGCGGCGCGACTATCAGGCCGTGGTCGCCGGATCTTGTCGGAGCGTGCGGAGCCTCAGCATCAAGAGCAGCAGTAGAAGCGAATGTCTCTCTACGACCATTCAATAATGCTGTAGAGTCTCAGTAATTCGAGGTGGATGGAACCGGCCTCCAATGAATGAAAACTCGAATTATCGAAAATGAGTAATTTATTAAAATAGAAATAAAAACACAACTTTTAAATTTCGAAGTAGGTATATTTCAATAAAAATGTACTACTGTACAGTAGTCTCTATAATTCGAGTCTCGATTGTTCGAGTATGTATTCCTGCTGTATCGTATGATATCGATTACATACCCTGTGTGTTCCAGTTCGGAATCCACGGCCTGTCGAATTACATTCCTAGAATTTTCGGAATCCACGGGCAGAATTGCATTCTCTTTGCAATTCGCGCTTCTTTTGAACCGTGATAGAAAAGTGAATTTCAGTTTCATGCAAGTATCCTAAACATTGTTGCAATGATATTTATCGTTACATTTCGTATTGATCATTCAACAGAAAATGAATCTTGAAGCCAGTGGCAGTGACAATGAAATTTATACTTCATCTGAAATTCAGGAAATAGCGAAGTCGACAACTCTAGAATTGTTGCCAGAAAAATGAAGTATTGTGAACAATCATGTACCACATTTATGGAATGGAGGAAGAGTAATAGGGTGAATTCTTTCACTTAGAACGTTTTCTTGGCTTACTTTACAAACATTTCTCAACAGTATAAACCTTATAGTTTATGGAAAATTTAGTCAATGTTAAGAAGCACATTTTACATAACACTGATGCAGGTAGTCCTTATACTTGAGCTTCAAATAAATTCTAATATGAATATAATGAGTCCCCACGGGGGCTCATCCTGTCAACGTCGGGACTCGAACCTAGGACCTCCGGATCAGAGGCACTGCAGTGACATCAGTTGATGCCCTGCCAACAAGGAGCTCATGGCACATATTCACTAATAAAGTTTTTAACAATTTTCTATAATGAAAGCCAGTAAGTATCTCAATTGACTACATCAAAAATAACTATAAATAGACAAATAAAAATTCATTTTATATTCACTGTAAATGAAAAAAATCTTCATAAGAACACATTGAATCGACTGAATCCTACATCCCCTAAACCGCTCTCCCACACATGCATGTATAAATGTCCTTATTGTGCCTCTGGGTAACAAACATGGAGAAAAGTAGAATGGATGTGACTCTCGATTCACCGAATGCTCCGCGACAGAGTTTCCTTTGAAACTCGAAGAGGTTTTTAGAGACAGTCCCGATTTCTGAGGTGGTGTCGCGTGTTTTTAGAGGGTCTTTTGGGCCGGCAGTTGGTCTCGATTTTTTTGTTTGTCATAAAATTATTCATCAATTTCAGGATTATTCCGGCATGTTACTTTCCGTGAAAATATTAACAATCAACACAAATTAAACTATCGTATTGTCAGTGGAAATGTAAACAAATTGTTAGCGTAGAACTTTCTCGGATAAAGAGCGTTCGAAATGTGTCTGGGCTGAGGTTGCGTCGCCACTGCATTCCGTTTTATTCGGAAATGGTGTTGCTGGAAGCCGAATGAACGTGATGACGTCTTCGCCTTGCCTAGTCTAGTCTTGCCACAAGTGAAATAGAAATACAATGGAATACGCACAAATAAAGATACTAAAGATAAATCCTTTGAAATAAATTGCAATTTTGTCGTTGATTTTTTTTCGTTTCAATCTTGTTACATAATTGTGGAGTATATTATATCACCTAGTAGTAGAAGTTTACTAAGATGTTTGATAACTTCAGTTACTTTTTACTTTTTCTCTACAAACCGGACGTTATTTATACATGTAATTTTAAAGAACTGATTTCATTAAGAAACATCTATATTTTCAATTATGTAGTTATAGGAAGGCGTGAAAAAAATTTTAACTTACGAAATTTTTCGAAAATTCAGGAATGTTTCTGAAGATTTCGAAAATAAGACGCGCTTTAAATTCGAGAAGCCGCAACAACAGCTAGACAAATCGGTGAATATCCGTTTTTGTTAAAATCTTGTGTATGTGTATGCGCGTGGTTCACAGACGGAGGGACAGGCAGATGTTTCCATAGCAAACATATTTTTAGTATCAAGGACCCACCAAAAGTGGATTCTGATAACGCTACGTATTGGTGAACGTCATTTACGGTGACCGGGAATGCGCTAAACGTGTTTTCCTGTCAAGAAATTGGCACTTTTCCGTGAATCATTACGTCACTTCTTACTAAGTAGTAGATACGGGAAAGTAAAATATTACTTTCTTATTATGAACACATTTGGAGCAAAAAATGACCTCCTATCGGCTAGTTCAGTAAGGTTGGGCAGCCTATAACTTACTCACGGGCAGCCTAGCTATCTTTTTAGAACTTAACCGACATTTTATTTTTATTTTATTTTTTTACTTTTTTATTTGTATATTTTTGAGCGGAGGTTCCTTTAGGGGACGGACGGCTTCCGACCATGTGCTCAGACGGCCCGTTGCCGAATCTCGGCGCCCCGCACGGCTACGTCCCCGTCATGAAACTTACGAGAGCGTGCGGGGCATCCCAGCGGAAACAGGTCAGGAAAAGATGTGGATTTACACGATGGGTTACAAACATCCAGAAGTGTAGCTTGAGGAATAAACATGGCACATATTTCTCAAATTTGTGTGTTGTTCCGCGTCACGATCACAATTTGTAGCGTCGATTGATTAATTTGTTTACGGGCGCGTTAACTGCTCTGGTAGTTCCGTTGGTGTAGTTCATGCTATATCTCGGGAGGTGGCGGTGTTCCTCCCCGATAGAACTTGGGATCCGGCACCGACTTGAATGTCGATTTGCGGGGATTTCCTCCACGTTGTATCTCAGCCAGTGGAACATCGCCCCAGTTAGGTGAAGCTCTAAGCTTCCGTCCGGCATGTGTGGTAGTGAAGTGCGTTTAAGAGGGTGTGTAAGGGGAGAGGTGGGCAGAAGGGTGAGGAAGGAAATATCGCGCGCGGTCCATGACCCGTTTGATTAGGTATTGCTCCGTAATTCATCTGGTATCACGAAAAATTTCAGATCAGGGCAAGCGGCCTCTAGAATTTTCCTCCAGAGAACGGCTAAATTCTACATAGATATCTAATGTCGAAAATCTGCTACCGTCTGGCCTAGAAACCTAGGGACACCTTCCGGCCAGGGACACTTAAGACATTAGTTATGCCCTGAGGCATCTCAACTGAATGTTTGTAGTGACGAGAATAGGCTCCGTTCCTGAGCAAAAAGTGGTCTCCTGTTTTTCGCTAGCTTACTCTAGAGGGCTGGCCAACAGCTTACTCACGGACATCTAGGTTGCCTCTCCCTTTTCTTTTTTTTGTTTTTATTTTATCATTTATGTTTTAGTAGGGGCTCCGTTCTGGGACAGCTGCGTGGCTGCATGTGAATGAAGCCGCTCCGTGTGGCTGCCGAATCTTACGAGCAGATCGTGAGGAGCATCGCAGCGGAAACGGAGCAGAAATAGATACGGATTTACGATACGTGCTAGAAACAGCGAAAAAGTAGCTTGGATGTGACCTTGTATGCTCCGCGTCACGCTCACGTATCTCAGCGTCGACAATCAAAACTATTTCTGAGCAAGAAATTGTCTCCCATAGATTGGTTCTGACAGTTAAGACCGCTGACACAGTACTCTAAGCGTTCAATCTGCCCACTACGTATTCTAACCAATATTTAATTTCGAGGATTTCATCTTCCTATTACCGCGTATCAGAACATCGATTCACAAGTGGGACTTTTGAGATTATGTTAGATAAGCCATATGAGAAAAAGAGATCAGCACATGGCCCTGTCCCCAGAATAGGATTGATCGGGGGTTCAGATCGTGTGCGGTTCGTGGCCCGTTGTTTGAAGGTACTACTCCAGCATATGCCGGGAATGGTTGGATGAAACCATGGAAACAACAGATCAGGGCAACCAGTCTCCAGAATTTTCATTCAGGATGGGGTCGACTTCGACCCAGCTATTTAGGTGATGCCGAAAAATCCTACCAATGGCGAGACACGATCCTAGGACTCTCGATCTACAAAGCTATAGTTGCAAACTCGCGAATTTTCAAACTATCACAGCGTATACTTTTATATGTACTTCGTTATTTATTATTTTTTGAGCTGAAGTTCTTTTATGATGCGGCTACGTGACCGCATGTGAATGCCGCGAACGCCGAATCTTCGGTGGAGAGCATGCGTGAGTATACGATCTGAGGCGGAACAGAAATAGATTTGGGTTTACGCGATTGACCACAAACATCGAGAAATGTAGCATGGGTTATTATCACTGCGCGGTACCGTCCGACGCCTGATTGCATGGACGCAATTCGCAGAGACAGGCATTAACATCTCTTACGCGTATGTATGTCCCACTATAAATCCCAACTGATTTGTTTTTATGTGCGTTGCCGCAAGCGACATTCCAAGCGATTGCTGCAAAGACCTAATCTCGCTAGGTGAGTTCGTATTATATCTAGAGGGCGGATTTTGATGACATAAAACATCGCCAAAAATGATCAATAAAATGCTCTTAAAATGTTTTTAAAATGCCTTAAAGGCAAAGAAAAATGACGTAAAAATATCAAAATCAGTTACGAAAAACAACTCAAGTTGTTGGATACGTTATTGATAATCTACGCTTCTTCTACTTGTTCAAGTGAACTCAGCTTTCAAACTTTTGATTTGGACTGTTCTTTACCAGAATAACTCTGTCTTCAGTTATCGCGAAATCGACTGAATCGCCAATAGTGCTGACAGGTGTCACAGAAACCTTAGATTCACTCGCTTCACTCGCAATGTAATACGTTACAACTTCTGAGCGAAGAAATCGAATAGGTTACCAGGGATAGATGCTCAGGAATTCTGTGTTAAAATTGATGAAATCAGCGAACAATGCATTAAAAATTACGGAAAAGGTAAAAAATAACTTATTAGTCGAAATCAACGAAAAATGCAAAAAAAATGACGTATAAAAACGGGTCATTTCCTTTTTCATAACATAAAATAAATTTATATAGTAAACAGCATTTCTCTAACGCGAAAAGAAAAAAATGACATTTTATTAAAATCCGCCTCCTAGTAATATCTGACCAGGGACTCGGTGAGAAAGAGATACTTTTAAGTAATGTAAAAAAATACCATGTAACGTGGGAGTGACCTTGAAAGGTACGAAACTCAACCCCACGAGCTCATGCCATCTGTCTGCCTCTACTTTTGCCTTGTTTGGAATTCAGGAATGCGCACAATTTCTGAGGAATACGTAATTGTTGGATGGTTCAATCTGGGTAGGCGAACTACAGCCTTCTCTCGGGTGTTTAAACTGGCGGCTGAAGACTCTAATTGTCCATTTTATTTTCAAAGTATTTTTCTATTGTTTACATATTTATTTGTTAGTCTGAGAGAACTTTAAGGGGACGTGTTGGCGGTGCATGTCAACTACGACAATGACGCGCACACCTACTCTTGTAACGAAAGTGTTCACACCACCTGACTGGAAACCAATTAGGAATTGATGCAGATTTACGGGTTTACGAAATAAAAATCTAGAAAAGTGGCGTGGGAGTGACGTGACCTTCAATACGGCCGAGCGCTCACTCTACGCTCTGCCGCCTCTTTTCGAGGTCAGGGTTTGGAGCGCCAGGAATGAACCAGTATTCCTGAGCGGTAAATCCCGTCGGCTTGCAGTCAGTTCATGTTCCACTGCTCCTCCAGGGGCGCCCGAGTAATTAAGCTCGCTACTACATAAATAATTGAAGAGGAAATTAATTATGTATTTCGCAAGTAATTAGCAATTAAATAGTAGTACAAAAGGTAGGCATATTTTTGTTTTTGTTGTAGTTATGCCATCATACCATTGAGTCAGCTTGCCACTTTTCAAAAAATTGAAGCGCAATTAAATTAATTTTTCGTAATTAATTAGCAATTAAATATGTATAGATATATTTGTTTTTGTCGCGACTACTTGTAGATGTGCCAAATTAAGAAAGTTGAGCTTATAAATACGGCCTGCGTTTCCCTCAGTGCGCCTATGCATTCCCACAGCAGGGCTCTACGATAGGCATGTCAAACCGCGCCCGTACAAGCTACTTGTCCGCCTGGAGAGTCCGGCGCTCCTACGGGCACGGGCAACTTTCCCTGACTCCGCACTCATTTCCCCTTAAAATCCTGATAGGGCATGCGCAAGCCGGAGCGACGCGAAACGGTGAATAGTGGCTTCATACGAAAATATGTTTGCCAATTTTTGTCTTATATCAAATAACTGAGAATTGAATTGTATTTATTTTCTTCACTTATTACTATCTTCATTACTTATTAAGAATCTTTGGTAAGTGACCGGAATATGTTTGAATGGCGAATTGTTTCCTTGCTTTCGTTTTGTGTTGGGATATTAAATCATTCAGTTATTTATTATATTTAGTAATAATGTGAAATAAATTAACACGTCTTTATAAGTTAAGAATTATTGCTTTTAACAGACAAGAATACATGTAGAAAGCTCATGTTTGTATATCACTCTTAAGAAAATAGGATTACAAAATCAAGATACTTTTGATTCAGTATTTTAAAATTTTACTCCCAATTGAGTATTTGAAATCAGGCTGATGTATCATTTCATTTTAATGGTTCATTTCTTTGTCTTAAAGAGAAAATACGAAATAATATAGGTAAAGGGTATCGCCGAATGAAGCGGTGAAAAGCGCTCCCAAACCAAATCTGTAATCGCAATGCTCATATGAAAGAGAATATAAAATGACGAAGATTCACAAAAAATCAGTCTCCTAGGGCAGTCTGTTGCTGAGTTACAACGTGAAACGTGTTTTGCATGTTTTTTTTTCCTCAGCTTCTATTGCGTGTATCAATAGTTGAATTTGAAGGAATTTTTTTCAACGAATTTTGACGCTAAATTCATATAGAAAAAAATAATAAATTTTTGAAATTCATTTCGACGTGATAACGTTCGAGTACTTTCTCAATCCCCCCCTAAAATGGGTCTTATAACATATATTTTTTTCAGATTTTTAAACAATGTGGACGGTTGTGAAAAGTTCCTAACCAGTTTGCTAACCAGTTTTCAGTTACAACATTTGAAATTCGCGGCAAAACGTGATTGGAAAAACTTGTTTCATCAATGTTTAAACAGTTTATATTAAAATTATTGAAAGGTTTCGCTTATAAGGATGATTTGGAACTTCTTGCTAACAAACGTTTGCTTTACGTGGAAAGAATTTATATTATCGAAATAAAATCATCAAACCCCTTTTGTTTTTAGATTTATCTATTGTTTCTAATATAAATCAAATTACTCGGTTTTAGATATATTAATCATTTATGTTTATAATATAAATCAAATTACTTAGTTGTAATCATTAGCAGTTAATCATTGACAATTAATCATTGACACTTTCTTCAATAACTGGGATCACGCATTTGTTTATACAGTCTATTCATATTTGTTTGATACTAAAAATTTAATCAAAATTACACAAAAATACTCAAAATTTGTTTTTTCAACATTTCTATTTGAAAGTACCTGTTTAACAATTTTCTCCAAGCAACGATTCTGTGCCAAATGTGTGTTTAAATGATGGCAACTATGTGGGAGCAGCATCCCAGGGTGCCACTTCGGTTCGCACGTTGACAATATCGTTTCCCTCCCGATATTTCCGTGATGAAAAGAGATGGGGGGGAGGCTCCTCCAGGGCACCGATTTTTGCTCGTTCTGCACAGCACCAGTTTCCATCACGAACCATGTGACCACTTCGTTGGAAAAGGTAGACCAGATGTCGGCCGCCATGTTTCATGGAGAGCAAGAAGTGATGAGAAACATTTTTGAAGTTGCATAAATGGACAATTTTCAACGATGACCGACCAAAAATTACACGATGAAAGGGTAATTGAAATAAAAGATGTAATATTTAAAAAAGTGCTTATCTGTTTCTGTTTCAATGACTTGTAACTGTGATAAATTTGGCATTTAAAAATCACGCTAATATTATGACGCACAAGTAGGATTTGCAAGAGGCCACCTATCTCTTTCCACCAAGGATATTCCGATTGAGTTTGATACATATTCGATGTAACACCTATAAGATTTCGAGTTCATATATCGTGATTAAATATCTGTTTAAATATCGGTTAAACAGTTTTTTCCTATCACATTTAGGCGCGAATTTCAAATTTTTAAACTGAAAAAAATTTTTAATTTTTTTCACTATCGTACACATTGTTTAAAAATCTAAAAAATATATGTTATAGAATATTGTAAGACCCATTTTAGAGGGAAAAAAATTGAGACAGTACTCTAACGTTATCACGTCGAAAATGAATTTCAAAAGTTTATTCAGCGGTTTTCCATATGAATTTGCCGTCAAAATTCTTTCGCAAAAAACTTCAAATTCTGCTATCTTCCCCAGCCTCTCCAATTTTATTCAGCCTTTTCACTGCCTTATTCGGCTATACCCTTTGTGGCAATAACTGTCAAGTAACTTCTCCCAAAGACTGTCTTGTGCCAGCTATCTAGTGACGTGCCGCCACTCCATAGCATTTGTACAACCCTTCCTTTCAAATCGCGCGACAATTTCTGGATGCAGTGCCCGCGAGCTGTAGTAAGCTTGTTATTTTGACCGCGACCTTGACATGCCTGCTCTACGTTTTTTTTTCACGATGCGCGCGGCCGGTGAATCACGGTTCCCTTCGCGACAGCGCCGCTGACGCCGTATCTTTCGAGGTGAGCGTGCAGCGCATCTGACCGAATCGGGACCAGGAATAGATACGATTTTATGCGATGGGCCAGAAACATCCAGAAAAGTGACGGGGGCGTGACCTTCGTTGCGGCCGAAGCGCCCTCCCGGTCAGAGACGAATTTATGTGTAAGGGGCCTCCAAGTACAAAATCATGTTGGATCCACCTCCGGAAATATAATTCTCCATATTTACGAAAAAATAACATTTATAAAATATTTAAAAAAATATTTTTTTATTTTTAAATACAAATTTTTAGGATTGTAGACTACTTGATTAACAATTATTTTACAAATGCAAATCTATTTTATGACATTTTTGAATATATTTTTATTTTTTTCCTACGGCGGGAGACCCCCCAGGCAACGGCTTATATTGCGTGTAAGTAAATCTGACCCTGCTCCAGGTGCTCCAGCGCATGTTTTGGAGGTTACAGTTTGGAGCGACAGGGATGAGCCATATTCCTGGGCAAGAAATTGCCTGCGCTGCGTTGGCAGTCAGGTTGGGCAGCCGACTGTTCATTTATGGGCACCGAAAGAAATGTTTTGGGAAGCGTTTCGGATAACATACATTACTTAGCGCACCCGCATTCGGGGGAAATGGGCTGTTCTACAGGAAACTTAAGTGCCATGATAAACATAACTACCCTTTACTCACAGCAGTTGTTTTAGGGCACCTGGGATTTGTTTGTGAGAGTTCACAACATCCACTGAATGAGTAATTTTCACTTGCCTGGAGTGACAAGCCTAGGAATGAAAAGAATCCGAAGAAAACTTCAATTTGCTAATATACTATATACGTAACCGGAGTGATTATTTACACAAATTGAACTTTTTTCTTCCAAATTTTCCTTCGTAAATTGAATAACCTTTTACTTGTACATCTTGAACCACAGAGAACTCGGATGACAAACATCCGGCTATTAGGTGAGAGTATGTACGCGTGGTATGTTTCACTATCTTTTTATGCATTCTAACCGCTCACCGAGAAAAAAAAAGACATGAACATGGTTACGATATCCTAAACTAACTCTAATGTTTAAATGCTGGAAAAGAAGGGATCATCTTCTATATTATTTCAGTAGTGTACATACCTCTTGAAGCTCTAACACGCAACCAGTCTTTATAAATGAGGTCTCTAAAGAAAGATAATTTCACGGAGACTTGACAAATTGCACTTGGACTTAAAAAATATGAAGGATTTGTTTTAAGAAAACGCACTTAAATATTCATGTCAAATGCAACGCGCAACACTCAGTCGCATTTTTGAATCTATATCGCTAAGTAACTCGTAAACGAAGCGTTCTAGGACCTTAAAAACTAAAATGTTGAGGCCAAAGGCCACAAATAAACGTTTATCACGCTGTAATTTACAGGATGGAGTCTTCTTGAACGTTCTATTACATTTTTGTTGGTTAGACGCTTCTCGATTCTACCCCACCTGTTCAGAGCCTGTAGAATCTGCAACTGTCTGTGAAATTAAACTAATAACTACGCGACTAATATACCGGGTGTATCTCTCTGCTTGGTAATAACCAAAATAAGAATAGTTTGTATTGACAATGGGGTATTGTATTGTTATTATTTACAAAGAGACATAGAACAAGTGACGGAGGATAAGAATCTTGAAGAAAAGACATATTACAGGATTAATATGGAAATGCAAAAATTAGGAAAAGGTGTGGGGTTTAACGTGCGAGAGTTCTCGCATGGGTAGGCAAGCTTTAAATTTTTATATTTTAGGAAATTGTACAATAGTTCTACGTTTTGGTGATCTATAGAATGGCGTACGTTTCAATGAACTGCGGGCCAAGAGAAGTGTTAATCATAACGTGCAGGAATATTAATACAATATTAATCAATATAATGCCATTTAATGTAGTGCTATATATACTAGTATATTTTGTTGCATGTTCTTTCTTCTGAAGATGGGTGTGCGCGACGGCGCAGAAGTTAAAATTTCGCACAACTTATTTAATTCTTTCTATTATATCCTTGTGTTCGCTGAGTGGCATTTAGCGTTAATTAGTTCTACAATATGGTCACAAACATTCATTCTCAAGACTTCTTCACGATTCTGTTATTTTAATTTTTTTTCAAAGAGTATATAGTAACAATGTTGAATTGAAATTTTCATATACTAAGAAATAAGAGGGGATTGATTGTTTATTTCCGGGAATGTCAACTGCTATGTTCATTAGTCCCGATTGTGAAGTAAGTATTATCTCAGGAAGTGGCGGTGTTTCCTGCCCGCTGGATGGTGAGATCCGGCGCCGACTATCACGTCGGCTTTCGGGAGACTTTCCCCTCAAGGTACCGCTCTAAAAAAATAATCATAACGTTTATAACGTTATGTGAGGCCCGTCTTGCTTTTTCTTAATGTAGAAAATAATATGCCTCATTGACTAACGATAGTCATTGAAAAATAAATGTTTCAGAATTGAAAATGTTCTTAGTTGTTTTCAACACTCATTCTGACAAACTGTGTGAATCATTATGATACGATAAGAATGTAAATAATACGATCTCAGATAGTAGAAATCAAAATAAATTTCAGGCAGGTCATATTTCATAATATTTTGCGCTATTAGACCGAGATCTCCCTAGGTAAGTACATGAGATTATGAAGACGAAGTGATGTAATGATTTCCCAACCTGATCGTGATTTTGTTCAATTTTCAAACGATACTGAGAGTAATGTTGAAATGGTCCGTGATTTCAAGCTAGTAAATT
Source organism: Teleogryllus occipitalis (assembly GCA_011170035.1). Classification (NCBI taxonomy): domain Eukaryota; kingdom Metazoa; phylum Arthropoda; class Insecta; order Orthoptera; family Gryllidae; genus Teleogryllus; species Teleogryllus occipitalis. The sequence goes on along the minus strand of BLKR01009905.1, from coordinate 18,754 downwards.
TTGCTTTACTTCTCCCAAACATCATATGCAGTTTAAACTGCTTTTTAACATAATCCTAATTAATAATTATTATTATAATTAACATAATTAGCATTAACATAATTAACGTTATTATTATTATTATTATTATTATTATTATTATTATTATTATTATTATTATTATTATTATTATTATATTATCATCATTATCACAATCGTCATCGTATAGTGGTGTAACACGGTTTTCTGCATAATACATTAATCACGATACTTTACGTCCCACTGAGAACCGAGACCGTCGATTGATATGTTTAATAAACAACAATAAAATATTTGCATTTTTAAGACGAAATTCTTTTTTTTCAAGTTCCTGAGTGTCTAACAAAACCGTAGACACATCTCGAATGTCCGAAGGCTACATAATTTTCATTCATTTTTTGCGCGCATTGGATTATAGCATTATATATATATATATATATATATATATATATATATATATATATATATATATATATTAGACGGTAGTTATTATTTCATGTAATCGAATGTTGTTGAAAACTCTCGTTGCTACATTTTATCTGAGTTCATTTAGATATAGTAATGGAGAGGAAGTAAAGAAATCGAAGCAGAAGGAAACCTATACAAAAAGGTTAATTATTTTAGTAGGTTACACTTTTTGAGACGTTATACTGTAGGTTATTTGAAATATGATTGGTTTATGAGGCCAAAAATTATTACGTTTTGGCTTATAAAAAAATGGGAACCAACTGAAGAAATTAATTATTAATACACTAATTATGTGCTTTTGACTATACATATTGTACTTTTCCCCCATACGACATACACTTTTGTTTTTTGTTAAATAAAAATATAAATTCCCCTTTATTGATCCATAACCGCACCTAACAGGGCGTCACTCGTTTGATTTTTTCTTGCTCAATACCCCTTGCTAAGAGGTATAAACGCCCAAGAACAAATTCTTACTACGTTAACGGTTCTGAATTAATGGTAGACCCAATGTTTTAAAAGATCTCACAGGGGTTTGGAGTTGCCCTTCAAGCCCAATCAAGATGCAGCAACCATCCCCAACAAGGACCTAACCACGATGCTCTCGTGAACGAGCATACATCAACAGACCGCATTGTGGCAGACAAATTCTCCTAGATTAATTGAGTAGATTTCGGCTTTTGCACTGGTTTAGGCAAGATTTAAATGGCCTCTCTTGCTTTCCATTCCCATACGTACCTAGCCTATACGTACCATACATCTAAAGCTCCATACGTACCTGGGGCAATTCGTTAAGTGTTAATGAAAGATTTGCGATGCCAGATGTCTCCTTTCTTTAGTGCTCTTTTAATTTATTTAACGCAAATAAATTTCAACCTCTGCGATAGCGTACATGGCTGCGAGAATCCGCATTTGAAGCTTCGTTGATCGGAAGGTCTTAGGTTCTTTTTCGACGGCAGCAAAATGGCAAACGACTAAGGCGAAATGCGTAAATGCCGCCCAGTGAATGGGCCCGTTCCCGTCCCTCTTTGCCGGTACTGCTCCGGCATTCGTCTGGTGTTGATCGCAGAAACCACGGAAAACTACCGATTAAAGCAGCCGGCCTCTAGAATTCTACTCCAAACCCCGACTGAAATCGGCCTAGCTGGAAAGCTGGTGTCGAAAATCCTGCCGCCGTCAGAAATTGAACCTAGGACCTTCCGGTCAGAGGCGCTGCAGTGACATCAGTTGATGCACTGAGTTGCCGCTCCCGGTGAGACCAATGGGGAGCTTAATGGTTGTCCTGACTGTGGCGATGCCAGGTCGGTGGGAGATACCGGACGGGAAAAATCCCACAAGCCGACATGTAGGTCGGCGCCGGAGCTCAGCACCAAGTTGTGTAGAATACCATTTCCTCTCATGATTAAAAAAAAATCACCACACTTACGGGACTAATAACCTTCGCCCGTATGCATGAATCAATCAATTAACCAAACTAAGCAATATACGGACCATGAACCGCAATCTTCCTTTCTTCTTCTTATCCCCATTCCCATGCTTAGTGTCCAGCGATGGATGGGGTGATTTCCCGTCCTCATTTTGCCCATCCGTCACGATTTAGCGATGTGAACTGCCCTCTCTTGAAACCGAGTCATTTCGAGATGGGAACACAGAAGCGGCACCCAAGTCAACGACCGTTGTCAAGCACCGCCCTGTTGCGGTGTTTCTCAGCGCAACCATGAATCTCACAGCCCCAGTTCCACGAGAGCAACGTGCCAAACAGCCGCTCCGGCGCCGTCGAGAGAACAGAGGCCAGTGCCAGTGCCAGTGCTGCAGAATGCACCGCCCTCGACCGCGATTGAGCCAGTGCAGTACCCATTGAGCAGCCGCCTTGGCGACCGACCTCGTGCAACTTTCCAGCTGTCTCCTGCGAGACCACTTTGTCCTTTCTAGGTTCAAGAAGTTCGCACGCGTCACTAGGCAAGATGAACCCGTCTCGTTTATTTTTTATTACACCAGTAAGCATGGAAACGGTTAGACCTCTTGTATATCTAATGCATTTTTCTAACTTTATTCTTTGATATAAAAGTGAAGGAAGTATAAATTTCCATTTATTTATCTGGGAATCATAAACATTCAAACAGACACAAACAGGTAATGGGAATCGAAGTATGTAGAACGCCCGTGTCATAGCCGGTGGATTATCCTGGTAAATTATTATAACTCGTACACTATTTTTAAATGGAGACAGACAACTAAGCGTACTTACATCAATGAAATCTGTAGGACAGTAGTGTCATTGTTTTCTCAGATGGCACGTAATCGCGATGAGAGAATTACGACACTTCCTCGTCAGAAAGAGTAATATATTGTCGTTTCCTGAAAAGAACAACACGTTGTCATTAATTGATCCTGAAGTCACGCCCTAATATATCGTTATGATTGTACGTGTAAACAAAGAAAATATATGCATGTTTGTTACTTATATTATTGTTGTAAATTTTTACTCAAAGAAAAGCAATTAATCGCCCTTGGAATTTCATATTATACAATAAAAGAATGTATTAATGTGCAATGTAGTTTACTATTTTGCTTTAGACAACGACGTAATGAAATGACATTTTTATGAAGAAAATTGATAAAGGAAAGTATAGAGTTTATATATAATGATTAATATTGTGTGCCTCCCGTTGTAAAAGAATGACAGAATAAGTTTAAAAAAACTTGCAAGTGTTGCATCAATCGGATCCAATCCTTTATTTGCTATCACATTTTATGAGTCCGACTCTATTTATATTCAAAATGCTGTGTAACATTTGTAAAAGTGGTCTGTGTAACATTTGTGTCCGAAAGCATAAATTAAAGCAGCAGTAGGTCACAACAGTAATTGAATAAGTGAAAATGCACTATTAGTGCCTGTAGAGTGTGGTATTGATGCCATTACCACTGAACTTCGGTCTTTTTGTTTCAACTACCCAACTACAGAGAAAGTTGAGTGAGCTGAAGGCACTATATTTTTAAGCTAGTCTTGTTATACCAAGTGTGCTAAACCTCGTCGGAAATGAGGTACATTGCGGTTTATACGAAAGGGATATAGGCTTATGTGGTTCTTCGTTGAAATTACAGAGTACATTAGCCGCGATGAAACGATCAACACCAACATAACTGAGAGGCGACTGCAAAGATAATATTTTATACGTACTAAACAACGACGAAACAGTTATTTGATAAATAATCTTGTAGATCATATAGTATGCTTGACTCGCCACACCGCTCGTCTCAACTGTCACTTGCGGAAAGTCCGAGATAACGACTGTGCTCGAATTACCCGTATTGTACATACTGATTCTGAAAATATATGAACGTGTTCTAAACAAATTCAAGAAAATGTTACATTCAAAAACATTAAGTTTTTTCAATATTAATATCATATAAAATTCGATGAATTTACAAGTTTCCTAATTAAATCGAACAATTCCTGAAACGTAATTAGGATATAATAGGTTATCTGGAAAATCTCGTACTCTGCTTGACAAAAGCATTGAACAGAAAATTTAGTTACTTAAAGAAACTCACATTCTGATGTGAAATGGAACCTTGATCCTTCGAATAATTCGAGTGATAGTAAATCAATAAAAGAAGCACCTAAATAGTGTATCCCGATGTTACACGAAAGGTTATACATGAAAGGTTCTTGAACTTAGTAATCAACTAGTGGCCTGCAGCAGCAAAAATGATGAACAAAAATACACCAAATATTTTTCCAAACAGTAGCTCCCGCACTGCTTAAGAAGAACAAATAAAGTATTTACGTAGAACACACAGTAAATTAAATATTAAGAATAGAATTAAGAATTATATTCTAACCTAGTCGCCGAAATGAATGTTTCTCTGATTTCTTCGGACTTGAGTTCAAACCATCTTTTTCGTTGTTTAAGATTCTACCAAAGACTCTTACATGAAGACACTTTAACATCACTTTTATTTTGCCAGTCAAGTTACGAAGAAATAAGTTGAAACATTTTTGATTGGTTTATTTTCCGGTGACTTCAAGACTGAAGGGGTGAGTTGGGTACATGATTTAATTTCTTATGGGATGGAATGGAAACATGCGCATTTACGGGAAAATATCAAGGTCAAAGTGTAGGATACCCGAATTACCCCTAATAAAGGGGTCTTGGTGACGGCTTTTACTCGATATTTCTCTTCATAATAAGCAAAAAACCATTATCTTTGCGTTAATCATTAACCAAAAACGTTTTCATTGTAGAGATGCAACTTTTTTAAAAAAATGGAGATGAGGCAAACTGGAGGTGCTACAGAATCGCACAGACTTTTTCGTAGAAATTTTTTCTAATTTCCTTGGTGTGGACTGGTTTTAAGGTCTTGCTTCTTTCTCTGACCAGTTGCCATTTGTCGTAGCTCAAAATACATTTTTTGATATTTTCTCAACTTTGCGGTTTCTTAATAGTAGAACCGAACTATTACTTCAAGGATATTAAAGAAGAGTAAAACCTCGTCCTAAATAGAAATTTTCATTGAAAATTTTGAAGCCGTTTCTAAGAAAATGGAGATTTAGCATTACTATAAATGCGAAATTTGAAGCTCTTTTTCACAGGAATCTATTGAGATTTCGAAAAACTTCATTTAAAGTTTAATCACTTCCTCTCACAAATGGAATAATGTATACAAATCGATGGATATGTGCATATAAACAGCATGGGATATATTAAAAAAATTACATTTATGTAATTTTTGAAAAAACAAAAGTATAAACCAAAATGAACTTTACGCCATGTAAAATAGTGCCATTACCACTATCCTATCCACTAACTTTCATGAAGAGATTTGGAGCCATTTTTGAGAAAATGGCGTTTGAGTGTTTTTGAAAATGCGGAATTTTGAGATCATTTTCACAGAAAACTGTCAAGTTTTTGAGAAACTTTATTTGACATTATTTAAAGCACATGTTTTCTTAAATTTAATAATGTAAAGAAATCGTCTCTAATGTAATATTACTGGCGTGGGAGGCAAGTCAGAAACATTGCATTTTTGTAATTTTCAAAAAAAAACCAAAAGAATAGAGCAATATAGCGATTATGTCATCTTATAGGGTTTATTTGGCACTAACTCCACCAGAATTTTAAAGAAAAAATTTGGAGCTCTTCTTGAGAAAATCGTGTTTTTGTAATATTTTAAAAATTCAAATATTGCATACAGTATTGCACAAAAACTCCTAAAATTTTCAAAAAAATGTACATGACCTTTATGAAAGAACTATTTATGGACAACAAATTTCATTTGAAGGAATAAACTCTGTCTTCAATTTTGTAGTTGTAGGAAGACACCGAAAAATTTAATGTTTTCCTATGCACTGAATTTGTGTGAGTAATTTAGAACTTAATCAAATATCTGGGATAAGTATACCACTATAGTATGCTATATAAATTTACTTTGCAAAAAATTCAGCCATACACGTGTTTCAGGCAATTTTTCCTATCATCAGTGGCTCTACAATATAAAATTAAATTCACAAATTTAGAACTTAAGTTTCTCAGTTTTTCCTTCATCAACATGATTGTCGAAAATAAAGTCACTTCTTTAAGGTTTATATTAGTTGTTGCACCTGAAGACATCAGTTGCTTCTTGAGAGAAATTTAATTCAGGATATTAGAACATTATTAGTTACTTATAGACTTTATTAATGTAACTTGATAGTTATTATTAACCAAATTAATCATTACCGGGTGCACTAGTTTACATCGAAAGAGTACTTCTCGTATAGCATTGTTGAAATTTGAACAAAGAATGAGAATACAAAGACATTTTTATATGGCCCCTGACGTGCAACAAAATTCGCATGTTGCCTTTGGATGATTAAAGAACCGATGTTTTATAAATTACAATTCCGTAATGTGATCATCTTTATCTCCATCGACTCTTTGGTGCCTATGAACGGCCGTTAGTATAATTAACCTCTTGTGCTACCTGTAACGCAATTCAGAATTAGTTGTGTCGGCTGCGTGACGAGTAAAATTTCTGTTTGTGTTCTGTGCACGCGCCGAAACTCGTTAAGTCCAGCATTGATAACAAATTATCTTCGGGGCTTCCCCTTAATGACTGTAAAATTGGGAAGTTTCTTTGAAAAGATATAAAATTACTTGCAATCCTACGTCATCGAGGAGAGCGAGGGGAAATTGAAACTAAAATATTTTGACATCCATTTGGAGACAGAGTAAGTGCACAGGAACAGCTGATTCTAAAGTGCTAAAGGATATAATCTCATTTTCACCGTATCTTGCCGCTACTGTCCTTCGTACATAACTGATAACACTCTCTTGGCAGATTATCACCCTTTTATCGGACGATCGATTTTAAGGTCATGCTCGTCGGCAGGTGAACGATATCTATCAATACTCTGAGTTCTAATCTTCTTATCGTTCCGAAAGTTCAGAAACCACTTTAGATTTAGATTAATTTTTGTCAAACAACATTTAAAACTGTATGCGACGTACAGGAAGAAGTACAATCTGTGCTCATTTTCTTGAGTTTCAGAATCTCTTCCTCGCCCTTTTACTACACAACTAGCTGAACGTGGCGCTGTCGTCACTTTTAACTGTTTGAAAAGTATTTTATACGTTGAAAGTTCTAAATAAAAAGGAAATTTAATCATTCAGTTATCTGGTTTTTCATCCATGAGCGCAGTACGTGAAAAATTGTCTATTAAGTATTAAAATTAATTAATACAAAAATTGCAAAAAAATGTGTAATCGCAGCTGTTCTTGTCGGATGTTCTTTTGGGCTACGGCGACAACCCAGACGAAGTATGGTCTCTGAGACCGTAGCCAAACGGTCTCAAGAGTTGTTGTGAAGAGTACATTCTTTCAGTACATTGTACATTCTTTCAATGCGGCTTATAAAAGAAAACGTTTAAATTTGAAATCAAGATCTGCTTTAGCTGCCATCATAACTGCATTGCAAATCTCGTCACTCATTTCGAACGCAAGATTGACTGGCAAGAAAGAGCGCGAAGCCGTCTTTTTTGTTAAACGTGCGTATCTCCGGAACATGCTCTTTCTACGAATAATATCATGAATAACTTTGTTCCCGTAAATTCTTAGTTTCTAACATTAGTCTTGCAAATAATTACTTGATACTGTTATTTTCACCTTCAAAAATACTAAACTTTATAGCTTGCCTTTATATCGAAAATAATTCAGGAAATATAGTACAAAATTCAATAAAATTCATCTTATTAATAAACAAACGAAAAATAATTAAACTTTAATCTAACAGATTTTTATTGCAATGTTTTTGAGAGCTGACTTTTGTCATTATCATGTCCTAATAACCAAGTCATCTTTTAGCATTTGAATATATTCGAAGGCGTATTATATTTCAATGTACATAATTCATTGTCAGAAGTACTTATAAAAACAATGTATCTTTCCTCAGCGATCTAGGTTTAAATATTGTCAATATTATGAATCATGACTAAAGAATTCACGTTATGCCGGAAAGCAGTATTGGTAGTAATTTACAACTCTTCATCAATGCTTGAGCCTTAAAAGACCCTAAAACACGTTTCTCTTTTCTTCAGTTTGTACCAAAAGATCTGCCTAAAAATCATGTAAATTGAGAGGAATCAGATAAGCTATTGATCGCCTTTGAAGTTGCCGTAAGTCGCTCAATAAACGTTTTAGCGCCTACAAAACGCAAACACATCCGTTTATGGAGAATTTTTTTAAACTCTTCTGGATGGATCCTCAAACAAACCATATTGCTCACCAGGAGATCGGGACGCGTCGAATCATTCCTCGTTTGTCTCGACCGGGGAACAGGAAGTGTTCTAACCGTGCGTGACGAACAGAAGCATTCTCACGGACGGACAGACGGACGCACAGACTCAGGGACGGATGGAAAGACGGACGAACGTAGGTTACTTAAATACTATATAAGGATGATGAATAAAAGTACCAACAAAGCGAGATCAACAACATTTGAAAAACTATACATGTACGCTCCCGAGTTATACGAAACTTTGGTTCGGTAAACATACTATAGGTTTGTCTTTTTAGTATTACTAACAAAATAGCAAACCATATCTCCTGAGATATGTTGTAATCACAAGAAAAGTAACATTAATTTTAACAATGATACATAATGCATTATTTACCATTTGGACTGTATAAATGAGTATATACAACCTGTAACAACTATTGTACTACAGCTTCCGGGTCAATGACCCCCATCTCGATCAGGTTTTTCGTCCAGTTTCCCTGATCCATTGAGCAAATGCTGAGATGGCCCTTGTTTTGCTTCTGGACATAAATGTAACTTCATTTTCTGTGCACGTCTTCTAGAATTCAGTGGGAAATACAATTATTCAAATTATCGTTTCCATGTTGTCGCGGCAGGAAGTAATAAGAGCCAAAATTTATTGCTTATTTATCTTTGAAAATAGATTTTATTACATGGGAGTTTTTTTTGTTGTTTTTTTCTCCCTTTCAAAATTAAAAATTTATTGCTTATTTACCCTTGAAAATAGATTTTTTACATGGGAGTTTTTTTGTTTTTTTTTCTCCCTTTCAAAATTCAAAATTTATTGCTTGTTTATCATTGAAAATAGATTTTATTACATGGGAGTTTTTTTTCTCCCTTTCAAAAATTCAAAATTTAAGTAGTATATGACAGTGTAGGGATCACAGAATTTTGAAAATGTACACACAATTCACTTTTCCCCATAGCACGTCATACGCAGTTTTTAACTGTTTTTTTGACGTAAAATAAATAAAAAATAAATAAATAAATACTTCTTTTCTGAACAGTTTCCTCCTTATTGCATGTTTTTTTCGTATTGTTACCAGCGAAATTGCTGTTAATTAACAAACAGGCTAAGGATGCATTCATTACACAAGACACACTAGGTTAATTACAAGAAGTGGCTATTTTAGAACAGTTTGGAGTACGTTTATTGAGTCATTAACGTTGACGTTTTTCTTACTACCGAATTCACAATTAAAAGAAAATCCTTTCAGGTAACTCTATAATGCACAACTACTCTCTTGGCTTGATTCTGATGCGATTGGTTAAATTTTTAGATTTTTTTCCCTAGGGCTTGTATCCAGCCGACAGCCGGTTGCCCTTTACGTCCCGATGGGACGCATATTCGACCATACACTAGACAAACACTTGCGGGCTCCTCTAATCTGGGGTCAGCAGAACGCGAGGCCCTCCGCGACCACACACACACACACACACGAAGTCAAGGGACAAACAGCCATGCCCAAGGCGGGACTCGAACCCGCGACCCTTCGGACCGAAGCGCTGAGTCGGTACTCGCTCTTAGCCACCTCGGCCATCCAGGTCGGCAATTTTTAGATACTGTGTGTAAAGAAAAACTACTTCCTGCGACAGGAGCTGAAACGTTCGCTGCGCTGAAAAATAACACTCGTTGAGAATAGTCAACCGTAGAATGTTTGAGGATCTTTGGAGAATCTTATCTTTTTCAGGTTATCTCGAAAGTAATCAGTAGATGAGCTTGGCGTATCAGAGCGCCGAGTTTTGAATAGTAAACTATTGAGAAGATAACAATGCGTGCAATATACAGTCATGTATTCCTATACTAGTGCTGTCCGTTTCGGAATAAGAAGACGAAAGGCAAAATAAAATTAAAAAGGGCAATGATAAGAAAAATAATAATAATACATTTCTCCATATGAAGAAATATTCGAGTAACAATGGATTTGAACATTAGAAGCTGGAGAAAAATATTTGGCATGTTTTATGAATTATGTATTTTTTTATATATATCTGTTACGGACTCTATTTTTTTTCCTACGGCTTTTATCCAGCCGACAGCCGATTGCCCTTTACGTCCCGAAGGGACGCATATTCTAGACATACACTAGGGACCATACACTAGACAAACACTCTTGCGGGCTCCTCTGATCCGGGGCCAGCAGAACGCGAAGCCCTCCGCGACCACACACACACACACACACACACACACACAAAGTCAAGGGACAAACAGCCATGCCCAAGGCGGGACTCGAACCCGCGACCCTTCGGACCGAAGCGCTGAGTCGGTATTCGCTCTTAGCCACCTCGGCCATCCAGGTCGGCACGGACTCTATTATCTGAAATAATTAGAATTTCTCTACACTTTGTGAGTTTGGAGAAGAGGCAGTATTAATTTAAAAAATTGAAGTTCCCGGTTTGGTAACAATGCTCCCTCTCCTAACTCACCAGGTGTAGAGAAATTTTATTCGGAGAATAGACAAGCGTTTCCGCTATAATGACCTTGAAGTTATTTTGCTTTGGTGGTTAGGAAACGTAAAAGTAAAATATCGAAATATTAATTCTAGTACAGTATAGGAAATAATCATGCTACAATATAAACTTTTCTATTTGGCGACACTTTGTACACATCTAAAGGCCTGAGATTTTCGAATTAACTGTCTCTAAAATAAAGCTACAATAAACGCTTGTTATCATTTATATACATTTTATGTATCTACGCTTGTGTAATTAAGTTTAAAAAATAATTAAAAATTAAATACCTACTTTATGTTTCTTATCACCGAAACATTAGAAAAACATTCAAATGTAATTACCACTATATCCCATGATACTTTTTCACGAAATTGAATACAAATTAAAGAAAAAATATTTCAACAATATCATTATAAAAATTATGTAATTCGCCGTGTGTATTGAAGTAGTATGGAAATGGTGACCGCTCTAATGTTTGTTCCCTTAGTAAGCTCTCACGCACCAGTATAGGTGCGCAAACACTGATTATCATGCTCTCACATATTGATTGAATATAAACGTAAGCCGGTTACCTTGGGAACATTTGAAAAGGGAGAAGTGGCAAAAGTCGAAGAAAGAATGGAAAGGCAAATACGGGAGAGAAAACAACAAGAGGTAGAAAGAGAGAGCAAAGGAGAGGAGAATGCTTCTACTTCTTCTCTCTTGTTCCTTTTCACACCCTCCTCTTATCTTTCTTTTCCGTCATGATGATGTCATTAACCTTTCATTCATTTACTCATGTATACGTTTTCCATCTTCATTTATTTCCTTTCTTTTGTTGCTTCTACTTCCTTTCTAACCGTGCTTTTCATTTTCATCCTTTTTGTTCGTGCTAACCACCTGTTTTACACGCTTTAGACTTGGAAATACCACCGCACTTACAGCATGCCTATGTTCCAGACCATCTGGCACGTGAGTGTTTTATCGCAGCAATTTTCCACGCCAGAAACCATCGAGTGTGCACAGGAAAGGCGACTGTAGAATAATTGTAGCTGCATTACTTAGCGTTTGGTCAGCTGCACGACGATCAAACCAACAGAAAAGTGTAAATAAACTAACACATTACTTTAGAATACACTAAAAATAATTATAAATATTAGGAAACAAAAATGTAACTCAGGGCAGAAAAACAATACAGCAAAAACATTAGGGAGAAACACCCCTAGCAGAGAGCCAGTTGACCCTGGGAAAACCTGGTGTTTATAATGCCTTGTATACAATCACTGGAGTCTCGATGTAGGCAATCAAAAATGAAACGTTCGTTAGTCTGTCGTTCAGCGCCACAATCACAATGTCGCAATGGTTATACTATCCAACGGAATAATGTGTTGCCGCATTTTCCATAATTTGCCCTGATACATTTTTTCCTGATTGTCCAGCGTTGCTGTGACGTCGCTAACCACGGGTTTACCGCCTGTGTTTGAGGGAAGATAGAGTTGGAGGAAGAAGTTCTCTATATTATGAGCCATTGTGTTGACGAAACACCATGCACGACATGCAGACTTTCACAAATATAAATAATTCAATTTGATGTTTTCAGTATCGTTTTTATCTCATCAATTTCGATGGCTTAGCCACTCCCGTTAATTCTAATGATTCGAGTTGGTACCATCTTTACTAGCTAAAATGAAATAACATGTTGGTAAAAATATGGACTTGAATCATTTGTAAAATGTCTACATGTCACCAAATGATCAGTACACATTTCAGAATTATGATCCACTCCCAAGACCTACCAATATAGGATGAGTTCAAGCATCGAATATTAGTACACTTCGTTACACGTCTATCAATACTATAATACAATCTATTTGACGAGGAATGAGAGTCATATCTACTAATTCCCACGAATTTGACGTTACAACAATTTGATCCAAGAATATGATCACAATATGAGCTGTAATGAAGTTGTCAATTGTATGTTCACTATAGTTCCTCACCACCAAACTAGAGGTGATACAACAGTACATTTTTCTCGTATTATTTGTATTGGTTACATAATATAATACTAGTTGAACCCGTAATAGAGTTTTCAAACCGCGATTATATTTTTTGGGCTGGGATTTGAACGCGAGCGCTTGGGTTCCGCAATCAGCGCTTTTAACCCCTTATATCAGCCAGCCGACTTGCTCCAACGGTCCAAACGAATCAAGAAGGAAGTTAATATTCAGGAATAATGGAAATTTAGGTCATATTGAAAATCGGGCAAACGTCTTAAGAATTAAAGGAAATTTACTCTATTATAAGAAAATTTTAAATTAAAGCACAAATGTAAAAAAAAAATGAAGATATTTTTGAAAAAATATTGTTGAAGATTTTTTTACTGTCTAAATTTAACTCAAAATTACAAGAAAACTACTCATATTATCGAAAAGCACTACACGACACAGTTTTGAAGAACAGTTTTTATTACAAAAAATCTCCCTCTCTAAGAGTGTAGTTGTAAGAGGGCGAACATTTGAAACTTTCGCATTTTCAAACGTTGAAAGAAAAGTTTCAAATTCGAGAAGCTGCAATATCAATTTTGGCGAATATCTTTTGTATGGTTTTGGCGCCGGTGTTTTTCACTGACAGACGGTCGGACGAACGGTCGGACAAATGTTTTGAGAAAACTACGTGTTTCGCACTTAAGCATGGAAAACAGTATTTACTTTTCATTGATCGTAAAGTGTTACTTTTGTAAAGTTCATTTTGTCATACACGTACCAGTAAAAACATGACCATATAAAAGAACTGGTTGTGAGAACTGCAAAGTGAACAAAGAACTGGGGTGGCATGAAGCAACATGGTGCTGTCAGGCAAGTCCAGAACGTTCCCAAGAGTGTAAACGAGTACTAGTAAGTTTCCATGAATTCGTTCTAAAAAATGTTATTGGCAACTCATTCGAATTCGTCTTTAGCATAGTCATTTCAAAATGTCAACATTGAATTGTACGCCAAACGCTCCCTTTGTGTTTTGTTTACATACCTAACTAATTCGTAATCAAGGAGCTCTCAGACCAGGGTTACCAGAAAAATGTTTCCCAGCGGAGGACATTTTACGAAAAAAGGAGAACACTTCAATGAAAAGGAGGACATCTTACATTTTTATACTCCACGATGTATAGACAATGTTTTCAACAGTTTCTAACCATTAATAGTCTTTAAAAATCCTATTAGACTTTGCGTCATTAAAAATGAAAGCTCCCAATTGGATACATTCGCTCCCACACTCACCTTAGTTATCCACCAAACAATAAGTTTAAATAAGTTTTATATCAAAATAAGCCTAATGATCTATTTTGCAGGCCATTTATTTGAATAAAATCGTAGATATTTAAGATGTGAAGTTCCTTTAAAGAATTTAATTACTTTAAAATTATGCCAGTATTATTTTCAATTCAACAAAACCAAAAGGAGGACAAACCATGTAAATTTTAATAAGGAGAGAGGACAATATTAAAAAAGGAGGACAGATGGCAAAACTGTTTAAGACGTGTATTTTGACTACTCGACCTTTATGATAAAGTAAAACACTAGGTATAGGAGAAAAACAATTTTTTCGACAAGAGAGTTTTTCTTTAGCAACTCATCGAAAATTTTTCATACTTGCATAACTGTCTTTATCATTTTTAGCACCACTATTGTTAACTTTTACGAATACTCCATATAGAATTTATTGTCCTAGTTGTTTCCCTTTTCGTGTGAGTCGAAACTATCATTTGAATTTTCACCCACCCGCTTCACGTCTGACATCCATCGTCGCCAAATAGACTTACCTGGGCCTTCTGCGATACCTACCGCTCCCCTGGGAACAATTCGCAGTCGAGAGCACCTGCGCGTTCCCTGAACAGCGCGCCCAGCTAGTCTTGATGCTCCTCTCGGACATGTAACATTACAATATACGCCAGTGGCAGCCCTTGCCTCAATCTCGCTTCTAGTATCATTATTCTGGGTGTAGGGAGACTGTTCCTTAACAAGCTTACAAATTGCACACAGATCAAGGTATCATTAATGGACTAGGAGTAACCTGTGGAAGATTACGAGATGAAATCAAACTCCAGTATTAATAATTCATTATAATGAATAGCAGAACCAATTAAATTTCTTCAATACTACATTTCAGTTTTTTCCGCATTCCAAATTTTGCTTTATCATCAGCAGTGACACACCCAGAAAGGGGGGGGCGCATCTATGGGGGCTTCTGCCTCTACTCAGAAGCATATTACACACAATATGAAAAAATGTAGCTTTCACTAATTTTTTATACTGACGAAATTCATGCAATACATCAATTGTTTCGTTATAAGTATTAACTGTAAGTCAACAAACAAAATTACATTTTACATTCATTGTAGATGAAAAATTATTTTTAAGGAAACATTAAGTCGGCTGGTCACTATACCTGCTACTCCCCCAAGAAAAAGTCTGGGTGCGCCTCTGACTGTCAGTAATAGGTTCTAACCACGATCCTCCAGGAGATCCCCGAACGATTTTAGGGAGACCCTGAAGAGGCCAATAGGTGAAATTTTGTGTTCTTTGCGATTACTGCCACCGGCTGCCACGACGCATGAACGAATCGCTTTAGTTTCTCTGGTATTTGTTATTGTCGTTTAGGCACACTGCGTTCTCGGAATCCAACATTGTGTGTATCGATTATGAGGTCCATTGGGTTTCCAGAAATCGCACGTACGCCCGCGCAACTCACCCGTTCGCGAATTTTCCAACAGGGAGTTTCTCTACCAGCAGAGAGTTCGGTCGTATCTCTTCAGGGTTCCCCTCCCCTGTTGGTCGTATTTTTTTATATTCAATTCAATGATGCCTTATTTAACGTTTTAAGATACTTAGCCTATCAGGTGTGGTCTTTCGACCACGCAAATTTTTCTACGCTCCTTTTCCATTTAGCGGAGAAAGACGATATCACTCAGGTGACGAAACTGGAGATATGAATTTAGCACAGAGGCATCTTTTAAGCTTGAGTATCTTTTACATGCAGTAAATCTACATGGGACAGCCGACGTTACTTCCCCTCCGTAGGAAGACGTAAGAAGGATTTTTTCACCCCTAAAAATCTACGGCTTAAATTCGGCTTCACCTCTCAAACGGGTATACCAACCCGATAACCCTCTAACCGTTATACAACCGAAGTCGCAATTATTCGTCATTTATTTGTTTTTACAAAATAATTTTGTATTATGACATATACTCTTCGGAATAAATCTATATTTTTGGTTAATTTTACTAAATGATAGTGGATTTAGTTGAATCTGATAGTGCCATTACAATTCAGCTCCTGCTGCTTTCCCTCCCTAATCAACAATGTTGATCATCTCTAACGTGCTACGCGGCCAGCGATACTCAATCCTTCTGCCTCCGCAAATCTCGAGTTCCGAAGCATGCGATTGCCCGGGGTTGAGCGCTGCGGCCACATCATGCAACGGGGAGCGGTAGCTCAGTGCATCAACTGATGTCACTGCGGCGCTTCTGACCGGGAAGTCCTAGGTTCGAGTCCTGACGGCGGCAGGATTTTCGACACTAGCTTTTCATCTAGGTCGAATTCAGTCGGTGTCTGGAGGAGAATTCTAGCGACCGGCTGCTCTGATCGGTAGTTTTCCGTGGTTTCTCCGATCAACACCAGGCGAATGCCGGAGCAGTATCCTAACAAACGGGCCACGGACCGCGCGATGTGTCCTTCCTCTTCCTTGTCCTATCCTCCCCTTACACACTCTCATACACTACACTAACATGCACTACACGACCACATATTCCGGGATACCGGTTGGGAGCTTAGAGCTTGTCCCGGCTGGGGCGGTGCCCCGTTGGTGGGAGAGTCCTCGATAGGGGGAAACCCCAGAAGCCGACGGTAGGTCGGCGCCGGATCTCGCCATTCAGCGGGGGAAGATCACCGCCATCTCACGAGAAAAAAACATGCACTACACTAACGAGACTAATGACCAAAGCAGTTGACGCGCCCGGAAACACGAAAAAATCAATCAATCAATCACATCCTGCAAAAACCGGCAAGAGCGATACCTGTCAATCGAAAACGCAAAAATGTATTGCGCACCTTGAAAACTATCGAATTATACTTCCAGATGTCGTTCCTATAGCGCCTAATTTTTTGGCATCACTGACGGTTATTGATTTTTTTATTTCTTATGGAGATTCGAGAAAATGTTTGTCAGCATATCTATTGTGACGTCGTCGTGGTGTGAAGAACAACACAGACACGGAGTTCTTTGTACACGTTTTATTTAATGTTACTGCATATTACAATATGTACATTCTCCTCCGGAAACCACCGTTCCTGAGGCAAGCCGCCTCAGCCTGACCCAGCGTGCCCCAGCGTGCTAACCTGTAGCACCGCTCCTGGCATCTGCTGTAGCCACCCTCGCAACCTGCGACTCCCCTTCACGGATCAGCATCTGCCTCCGCACCGCGATTCGGCCCAAACTCGAATGCCCATCGCCAACACTCCACCGGCGTCTCCAGCGAGGAGTCACGTGACAGACCTCACACGCTGAAGACCCGCGGACCGCGTCACCTCATTACCGAGTTTTTGGGCCGGGCGCACAAAGGGGTCCGCCGACCAGCTGCAGACGATCTGTCCTCACCCGTCCTTCTGCGCTCGCTGACCGCCGGATGTTCCCCGCTGGCTTCCACCCTCGGAGCGGCCGCTCCGGATGCCCTGCCAGCCCCACATCTGGACCACCCCCTCCCACGCCCCGGCCCGCGCCTTGTGCGGTCCGACGACCAGTGAATGCTATGACGTTACAATCTCTCCCATACTTGGGGCGGAATTTTTTTTCGCAGACTTTATTAGTTACAGAGAAAAAATTCCTTGGATTGTACGCCGATCTATTAATTCCCTGGACTCGTAACCTTTTGTTTTTTCACTAGCTATTATCACCTAATGACTATATACAATTTCACCACTTTTACCACCATACACAATTTTACATAGTCAATGTACGTTTATATATACACATCTTGCCCTCAATTTGCAATAAACATTTTTTTTTACTTTGTCCCCCAAAATGCCACAACATAAATACATAACACGGAAAATCACCAAGTTGCCTTCAAAATTACACAATGTTCAATAATTTCAGTGCCGGTCGTGACTAACATTATTGGCCTTATCAATATTACATTTACAATATTTATCTGAACATAACCTTGGGCAACTATATTGACACTACCACAAACCTTGTACTTAAAATTAAAAAAAAGACATTTTACATAAATCAGTAACACTCTTAAACTATGGTATTTACAATTTATACAATTGCACCGTTTTTGGTACATTTTGGCTCCACTGTCGTGGTGCCCTCTTGCACTCACGTAGACTACTCCAGGCTAGTACATGCGACTCAGTGCATCCACATTGACATGCTCTGCCCCTTTTTTATGAACAATGGTGATGTCGTATTGTTGCAATAACAGCGACCAGCGCATCAATCTAGGATTATTTCCTGCAGAATTTCTTAACCATACCAGCGGATTATGGTCTGTCTCTATTTTTATGGCAACCTGTCCATCCAAATAATATTTTAGCTTTTGAAGACCCCATATAATTCCAAGGCACTCTTTTTCTGTTGTACAAAACTTGGATTCCGCCGGTGTAATTTTTCTACTTATATAGAGTACCGGATGCTCATCTCCCAGCTCGTCTTTTTGAGCTAAAATTATTCCCAGCCCTCTATCTGACGCATCTGATTGAAGTATGAAGCTTTTCGTGAAGTCCGGAGCTTTCACCACTGCGTCGCCGCAGAGCGCCTCTCTTAATCGGCAGAACGCTTCTTGGCATTCGTCTGTCCATGTTACCCTGCCTTGCCGCTCTCGTCCGCGTAACAGGTCAGTCAACGGTGCTGCCTTCTCCGCAAACCCGTGAATGAACTTACGGTAATACCCAGATAGACCTAAAAATGCGCGAACCTGCTTTTTTGTTTTCGGTACGGGAAAGTCTCGGATTGCCTTCACTTTCGCGTCGACCG